>PVKH010049546.1:0-10075 GCA_004027955.1 Chaetophractus vellerosus | reverse complement strand
TGATTAGATTGCTTTAGGGCCTCTGATTGGACTATATTAGTGAGGTGTGAACCAGGTTAGGTCTCTGGCCTCTTCTAGAGTCTTATTCAAACTGAGAATTGAAAGCAGAAACACACAGAGAAAGCTGCCATTTTTACCCTGCCAAGTGAGGGAGGATTCTAGGATTTCCCACAGCTGCAGAAAGACAGAGAAACCTACAAAGAACCCCCGAGAGGCTGAGAGAGAGGCCGAGAGAAACCCCAAGAGCTGAGGGAGAGGCTGGACGCTGGACTCAGGGGAGCAGCCCAAAGCGAAGAGACATAGCCTGGGAAGAGACAAGACATATGCCTGATTACCCACAGCTGAGTTCAGGGATAACGTGAGCCTGGAGGAGAAGATGCAATTCCCCGCTGTCTTAGTTTGCCACAGGGCTGCAGATGCAAAGTACCAGAAATGCGTTGGCTTTTATAATGGCAAATTTATTAGGGTAAAAGCTTACAGTTACAAGGCCATGAAATGTCCAAATCAAGGCACCATCAGGGAGGTGAGGTATAGGGAAATACTCTATATTTTGGGTGTAAATTTTATGTAATCTAAAACTTCTTTAGAAATAAAGTCTAAAATTAAAAAAAAGTGGGAACCACAAAAAACAAAGAAACAAAAAAAACCCCCAAATTAATGGATAAACAAAACGAGTTATATACACACAATAGGATTTCATCCATTAAAAGAACGGGCAACATGGATGAACTTTGAAGACATCATGTTGAGTGAAAAAAGCCAGACACAAAAGTCAAATATTGTATGTTCTCACTGATATGAAATAATTAGAATAAACAAATTCATAGAATCAGAAACTATAATACAAGTTACAGGTAGAGAATGGGTAATTAATGCTTAATTGGCACAGTTTCTGTTAGGGGTAATGGAAAAGTTTTGGTAATGGATGGTGGTTATGGTAGTATAACATGGTGAATATAATTTATACAAATGTTTTATATATTTGAGTGTGTTTAAAAGGAGAAAGTTTAGGTTGTGTATATGTTTTTAGAATAAAAATTTTTTTTAATCCCATAGGCATGTACAACACAGATAACCCTAAAGTAAAGTATGGACAATGGTTAATAGTATACTTATAATAATATTGTTTCACCCAGTGTACCAAAGCTACCACACTGATGCAAAAGTGCTAATAGCAAAAATTGTACATGTGAGGGTGTATATGGAAGCCCTGTATTTTTGCATCCTTTTTCTGTAAACTTACAACTTTTCTAATACAGAAAAACAAACAAACAACAACAAAAAGTCACCATCAGAAATGCTTTCTCATCAAACTTAGCTACTGCTAATCCTGGTGCCCTGCAAGATGGCAGCCAATCTCTGCCGAGGCCCCTGCCTTCCCTTCCAGGCTTACCGTCTCTTCAGCCTTGAGCTGCTCCATGGGCCCAGCCTCTTGGGGTCTTTGTGCCTCAGTTTTGGCTGCTAGCAGTCCTCGAGTCTTCTCTCTCACATGGCCAGGTCAAAATGGCAGAGCTCCCTTTTCTGTGTATGTCTCTGTATTGCCATTTATATAAGCCCAGCAAAAGGGAGGAGACCCAAACTGTGTCACCCCTCACTGACATAGTCCCAGTCAAAAGCCCTAAAGTGAGCTAATCAAATAATCTAAGTAAAGGCCCCTTAACTGAATTTATTCAATCAAAAGGCCTCACACCCATGAGAATGGATTAATTTAACAGCATAATCTCTTTTGGGAATTCACCAAATTCATACTGTCACAGCTACCATTTTGCCTTGCCATGAGGCAAGAGTCCAGGATCCAGCAGCCAACCTTTGGTGAGAAAGCATCACTGATCATGCCTTGATTTGGATATTTTTATAGTCTCAGAACTATAAGATTTTAACCTAATAAATTCCCTTTATAAAAGCCAATCCATTTCTGGAATTTTGCTCTCAGCAGCTTTAGCAAATGGAAACACTCTCTCATCTGGCAAAGCACATGGCAAGGCATGTGACAGCATCTGTCAGTCTGTGCCTTCTCCTCAGGGTTCCGTTGCCTTCTGCTCCATCTGTGGTTTCAGTGACTGCTCTCAGCTTTTGTGTTCCATTGATTTTAGCTCCTGGCTCCTGGGGATTTCTCTTTCAACTTCTGGGCATTGCTCTCTGTTTTTCTGGCTACACTGATTTCCAGTTTATAAAGGACTCTAGTAAGAGGACCAAGACCTACCCTGAGCTATGCCTTGCTGGAATAATCTGATCCAATGCTCCTTAACTGAATCTAATCTAATCAAAGGTTCACAATAGGTTGAGATCCACAGGAATGGACTAATTTAAGAATGCAATTTTCTGGGGTCCACAAAAGACTCAAACTACCACAGGTAGTGACTCAGGTAAGGCAAACTCCAAAGGAATTGACAGAAGCTAGCCCCGCAGCTGGTTCACTCTGTGGAACATCTTGAAGGTACACCTCCTTATCTACCACACCTTCACCTGGTAAAATCAGGGGTTGTAAGAAGAATTAATAGGACAAAGCAGAAGAAAGGATTATGTAATGTCAACATTATAATTGCAGAAATATTGCTATTTTTTATGTTGTTTAGAAATATATTGGCCATGGTCAAGGACTTAAATTTTCAAAATTTCTTCCTAAGAGGACATTACCTTAAATGAAACAAAAAAGCAATTTTTAACAATAGCCCTAAGGGTAATGGGTGATGATTTTCAGCAACAGCTGTCTGGTTTGCCTGGACGGTATCTATGTGGGAAGGTTTGCTTTGTGTTTTGGGTGTTTTCTGTTGCTGTTGGGGATAGGGAAGGAGAGCTGATATTTAGCTTCTGCCCAGGGAGAGGAAGAGATAAAAACCCTGTCCTACCCTGACCCCTGACAGACATTGAGCTCCCCCTCTTGTCTTAAATAAGTGGTCACTCCCAGGTTTTGGAAAAGGGTTATTTTTAAGGCATCTTGAATTATCGGCGTGGACATCTATTAGAGAAATGACGTTGCTTTCAGACTGAAAAGAGTGTGCAGGATAGTTTCTATCACCCAGCCAGCTTTGTGTACATGGTGTACGTGTGTGTGTGGGGGTGAAATCCATCTAAAAACAACCATATCTGAGCTTTCTTTAGAAAGACAATTTAGGTTCTTTGCACACATATGTCAACTGCATTTTATAATTCTATTGAATACCTTATATCCAAATTATCAGAAGTCTAAGAGCCCTTTCCCTACAGCCACTAGGCAGGTTGGAGGCCTGACCAGCTTTCCCTGCTTGCACAGAGACATTAAGTCAGATGATAATCCTCAATGGAACATGGCAAGGTTGGAAGCCCAGACCTAGTCTCCTGACTTGCAGGCCCAGTTCCAGAGCTGTAATGCACCCAGCCTCTGACAATACGCAGCTCTACTCTTCAAGTTCTCAGCTTCAGAGGATTTCCCCTTCAGGCAGGAGAAGCAGTAGAGGGAGTTTTTGGATCCTAGACTCTGTTGAGTGATGTTTGGTCCAGGGCCCGTCTCTGGCATCTGGCCATATTTTAGCCTGGCCAGCCTCTTGTTCTTCCTCCAAATTAGGTTGAACTGCCAGTCTGGCTTGAAGAAGGCAGCTGCTGGGCTCATTAGATGCTTTCTCTAAGGTAGGGGCTTAGAGCACCCTAGTCTGGGTCTCTTGGTGTGTATGTTAAGACAGAGCCAAACCACCCCAGGATTTCCAGCTCTCAGGGAGAACAATCAGATGATCAGATGCAGCAGGAAACAAAGGAAAGGGCTCTGTAGTTGGGCATGTGCCCAGGTGGATTCAGTTGGGTCAGAGCCTTACACCCGGGTCCAGTCTTTCTGTTCTGGCTTTAAAGCAGTGCTTCCAGCAAACCCTGGCAGTGAAGCCCAGCCATTGCAAGAATGGAGCTTGCTGTATCAGGAAACATTTGGCAGAAGATAGTTTTGTTTTTTCCTTCCTTCCTTCCTTCCTTCCTTCCTTCCTTCCTTCCTTCCTTCCTCCCTCCCTCCCTCCCTCCCTTCCTTTTCCTTAATAAAAAGGGATTAAATTTCTGAAAGCTAGTGGCTTGAAGTCAGAATCCTTATCCCACTGCTCCCATCACTTGATATGTGATCAGTTAGCTAAATTGTCCAGAAATGCTAAACAGCAGTCACAGGCCTCCAGACCAGAAGTTAGCTCTGGTCTGTAACCAGACTGCTCCCTTACCCCCTCAGAGTCAGTCACCTTGTTGTCTCATAAAAGCAGACCATCATGTGTGAGGCTCATGTGGCCTCACAAGGGCTCAATAGCAGTGTTTTAACAGGAGCCAGCACATTACAGCGCCTGATGAGAGAGCCTTGTTTGATTGCCCATCAGTGCTGGTATTAACTACTGGCTTCCCTGGCAGCTTGGAGCTGCTGGAATCAAGTGTCTCAACATATAGTACCATAGCCAAAGGCTGTGGCTGGAGCTCTAACAGTTGTGCCCTGTGGTTGTTTTGCCAGTTATGGGTGAACCTCAAACAGTTGAGAGTTGGGGCCCAGTTCCAATAACCTCCCCAGTGACTTGGATGCTTCTCTTAACCTCATGAGTCTGCAGAAGAAGGCTGGCAAGTGTTCAAGAACAGGCTGTCTCAGGAGATTTCCCGTACTTCCTGCTGCTGCTGCCACTGTTGCTGCCCAGGCTGGGCGTCCTCCAGTAGAGCCTTTTTCATGATCAGTCAGCACTTCTGCTGCCAGTTATGGCAGAGGCCAGATGTGAAGATGAGCATGAAAAGGCAAAATTGTGAAAAACAAATATACCCTCCACTGTTTATGTTTTTGGAGAGGAGGGGACAGGGAGAAAGGAGATTGACTTAAAAATGTAATGGTTTGGGGCAGATCTATGTAAAGTTTGCAAAGAAGACTCACACTGGGTTTGAAGTGGCTGATGTCACTGTGGAATTAACCATATGGGTGTGCAGCTCTCTGTTGGACATTTAAGTGGTAAAGGGTTGCACTGTCAAGAACTAATAATCAAATTCTTTCCTAGACTCTCAATGAGTCATTAAACCTCTCACTACAGTAAAGAGATACTTTACTCAGTCCTTCTTTCATAAAGTTCTTGGACAGATCAGTGAGTATGAGTATCTTATATTCAAGATAGAATCACCTAGTTCAGGGAAGTAGGTGACAGGACAGCAGTCACCACAGACCCAAATCCTCTTGGAGGGGTGAGATGATTGTGATGTTCAGTGGTATATTCCGCTGAAGTATCTGGCACCTAACTGGCACTCAGTAAATATTTATGGAGTAAATGAGTAGAGTCAATTTTATCTGAGGTTCACTTTGGCTTTGGAGAAAGGTGATCATTTTAAAGCAAAATTGAAAAATTACTTTAGTGCCTACAGAATAACCCACGCCTCTTTCATCATCTACTATCCTAGAGAGAACCCACCAGTGAATCTCCCATGCCCTATCAAAGTGCCTACCCTTTACGTTTTTAAAGATGAGGATTTAGACAGGAAAGAAGAGGGTGGTCACCACTATATCACAAAGTCCCTGGCTTGTGTTATCTTCTTCTCAAAGCCTAAAGTGCTGGTAAATCCAGAGTTAGAGATGACCAGGGGGCTGTGGTCAGCCTGGGGTGGCTTTGCCAATCCTAAAATGACCCCTCAGCCAAAATTCTATGGAGACAACAGTTCTGAGATGTCCACAGCAGTCCCAGATTAGTTTTGAGAGAAAGTCCAGAGATTTCCAGGTCTATTTAACACTGAGAATTCATTGAATTAACCTATATTACTCAGCAATTATGAGATTGGTCTATGGCCTCTTGTATATCTAGTACATTCCCCACTTTTATCTGGGCACATCTTATGCTTTTGATGGAGCCCCAGATACATAAGCTCCCTCTCATCCTTCTTTTCTTCCTAGAAAAGATGCTACTGAATTACCGGGTAATAATTTAGAACAACCCTCAGCTCCATAAATGTTTATTGAACACTATTCTGTGCAAAGGAGTATGAAAAACAAAAAGCTTTATGTCCCTTATAAGGGAGACTAATGGTAAGAAAAGTACAGATAAAAATAATTAATGGAAAGCTAAAACACGTAAATTGCCACTGGAGGCAAAAGTAAAGTGGTGTGTTGGTTTGGGGAGCAGAGAATTCCCTGTATTTAGAGGAAATTGGGTAACATGTATCTAATCCTGTGTATGATTTTAAATAATAGAGTTAGAAGGTGTTTCTGGTAAAAAGTACAAGATGACTAATGGAAAGGGGTTGGGAAATTCAGCTCTCTTTTGAAAATAGCAAGGAAGACAGTTTGTCTAAAGTATATGAACATGCATAGGAGAGTAGTGATATATTGGACTATAAAAATAGTCTGGAATCACATTGGGAAGAACTTTGAATGCTAGGTAGACAAGTTTTTAGTTGAAGGAATTTGAACTTAAATCAGTAGGTACAGGGAGTCATAGAAAGTTGTTGTTTTTTTTTTTAATAGGTTATTTTAAGAAGTTAGCTTAGAGTTGAGGCTAGAGGTGGAGAAAACCATTAAGCAGCTATTGAAACGGATTTGGAGAGCCTCAGTGAAGGCATGGACTAAGATGATGTCTGTGGGTTTAAAAAAGGAATATCTGGATTCAAGAGCGAGAACTGATAGAACTTGGTGACAGGATGTGGGGTCAAGGGAAAGGAGGCATCAAGGATGACTGAAGAACTGAGACTGGTATCTGAAAGAAGGGGGTGAGGACCCAGGCACAGGCCAAGGGAGGACCAAGAAGAGTGCTGTTCTTGCTCCCTCCTCCTCCAGTCCACCCCATGTGGGCAGCCATCTTGAAGCCAGCTCTTTGTGAGGTTCAGACTCTCAGGAGAGCGAGAGCCTTCTTTTTATAAGACAGTAGAATTTCAGACTCTTCTCTTGAGCTTTATGGAATTTGAACCAACTGGCCACTTTGATCATATCTTTTGGCTTCTTAATTTCCCCTGATAAGCAATGTTTTCTAATTCGTTTGCCAAATGTTTCCAATAGTGCAGGCTCTTCGCTCCAAGTAGTGACAATGATCTCTACATACCAGTACTATGGAAACTGGATCACTGTTAGTATATATAAACTTGAACCACAAATTGTATTTTTCACTTGGAGGTAAATATGCCTCAAGGATTACTCAACATGAGGGTCTCATAAACCCAGTAAATGAATAACAAGTTCCCAGACTTGCTTACATCTATCGCAATTATCACAATGCTGGGATTACTCTAGTCTACTTCAAATTTTTAAAAATCCATTTAGGTTTTTCCCCTAAGACAGAAAACCCCCTACATGCCTGTATATTTTAATTAAGATTATAAACATTTATTCAGCCTTGGTGAGGCATCCCAGAAAGGCAGATACTCTCTGAACTGTAGCACTAATTAGTAGAGTAATGTACTGAGAGAAAAGAACCCAGTTAAGCCAAGGACCAACTAGTTCGTTGTTCATAGAAAGTACAAAGGAAATTTTTAGCCCCAGCTTTGTTGACCAATGAAACATTCTGACTGGTGATGTTTAGCCTCAATGAGAAGAAATTATATTTAAATATAACCACGTCCCACATCTTTCTATTTCCTTGACTTAGGGTTTTTCATTGCTCATTAAAAAAAAAAAAAAAACTAGTGCCAAGATTTTCACACATTCTACGAACTTGTGCCTCACAGGCATTATAATGGTCAAATTTTTCCATTGATTCAGAGGTTTTCAAATGCTTCCTTAACCTGAGATGCACATCTGAATTACCTGGGTACTTTCTCAAAATACATATGCCTGGACCACTCTGCAAACCTGCCGACATGAATTCCTAGAAGTAGACTAAAGCATGCACATTTAAAAATATCTCTTCTGGATGATTCTGATACTAGCTCCAGATTAAGAGTTCTAGTATTAATTTTCATCAGAGCTGAAGCTCCAAAAAAGTGGTGCTGATAGATGTTACAAAGCTAACAGTCAAAATAACTGACTCCGCTTTTCTTATTTGTGACCTTTCTGTGCATCTGTTTCCCTAATTGCAAAATTAAGAAAATGTCAACAAGTAAATCAACAAGGGCTCTATGAATGAAATTGTTGTCTGGCTGACTGTTGAACAAATGCTTTCTCTCTTCTGCTTAAAAAAAACCTTACTCTCCTCTGAAAAGAAAGAGTCCATAATCCTTGGTCTGCCATAATTTAGTCCTACTCTACCTTTTCAACTGCACCCCAGTTACAAGCCCTGTAGACGTGTTCATGCACACACACACATACACACACACACGCTCTTTCACTCAGCACAAAAACAAGAAGTCTTTACTATGATTTATTTGACCTGTTCTTCCTTCCCATTGCCTCCTGATCTCATCTCCTGCTAATTTTCTCCCTTGCTGGGCTCCACCCTCACTGGTTGCTTTGTTATTTCTGGTTCTCATCAGGCATACTTGCATCTCAGGACCTTTGCACTTGCTGTTTTCTCTGTCCAAAATACTCTTCCTCACATAGCCACATGGCTTGTTCCCTCACTTTCTTTAGCTCTTCACTCAAAGTTCCCTTTTCAGTAGGTTCTGAATCTAAAATGTCATCTCCTACCCCAATATTTCACATCTTGCCTACTTTACCTTTTCTCCCTATCCCTTATCACTATCAACTTGCAAAGCCCATTTCAGAAAATGGAAAGAGAAATACTGTATTAGTCAAGGTTCTCTAGAGAAACAGAACCAACAGGTGATATCAGTAAATGTTATGAAATTTGTACAAGAATTGTCTCACATGACTGTGGGGATGGGCAAGTCCAAATCCTGTAGGGCAGGCTGCAAGCTGGGAACTCCAATAAAGGTTTTTGATGAATTCCTGTGGAGAAGCTGGCTGGTTGAAGATGAGATGGAAATTCTCTCTTCTGACGCTGAAATCATCACACCTTTTAAAGCCTTCAGTTGATTGGATGACACTTCTCTAATGTTGAAGGCAATCTCCTCAGTTGATTGTAGCTTTAATCAACCATAGATGCAATCAACTTACTCATGATTTAAGTCCATGTAATGTCCTCACAATAACAATCAGGCCAGTGCTTGCTTGACCAAACAAGTAGACACCAAAACCTGGCCAAGTTGACACATGAACTTAACCATCACAGGTACATAAGAAAATGCTTTAAAAACAAACAAGCAAAAAACAAATCGGGACTTAGCAGTCTGATCTTTAACCCACAATAAGAAAGGAATCGTCCTGAGTGACGTTGCAATGACAGATATAGGCCATTTTATATCATCATATAACATGCAGAACTTTGTGGAGAGAGTGTGGTCTACAGTGTGAACTATGGTCCATGCTCAGTGGCAATGCCCCAGGATGCGTTTATCAATTGCAATGAACGTGCCACACTAATGAAGGATGTTTATGGGGGAGGGTGTGGGAGGTGTGGGGAGTGGGGAATATGGGAATCCCTATATTTTTTGTGTAACATTTATGTAATTTAAAAGTATCTTTAAAAAAAAAGGATAAAACTCTGGTCAAAGGCAGAGTAAGTCCAACAAAAACCAGGAAGAAGATTACAGCAGGATACTCACTTGTAAGTACAGGAGGGTTTTTTACTAATATTTGAAGGGAGATGAGACATCCCTAGCAAAAAGTGCAAGACCATATTCTATGAAGGCCATTAGGAGTAGCCAAGAAAGACCATAGTGGGATGGAATAAGAAGAGGGTAAACAGGGCCAGTGGTATAGCCCAGTGGATAGGGAGCCGGTATACCACATGGGAGGCCCCGGGTTCGGTTCCCAGGGACCTCTCCTAGCGGGCAGACCGCCTTGAGAAGGGCAAGCCGCCATGGGCGGGCAGAGCTGCTGTGGGCAGGGCAAAAAGCTGCCACGGACAGGGCAAAGCCACCACAGGCAGGGCAGGTCGCCCGCGAATGGAGCGCAGCCAGCCACCTGCAAACTGAAGCGGAGCCGGCTGTGAATGGAAGCAGAAGCCGCCCACAGGAGGGGCAAAGCCACCTGCGTGGTGACCAGTCTCGGGGTGTCCCCACGACGGGGGGAGACAAAGCGGAAATAGAGGAAAAAAGGAATGGACACACAGTAAGAGCAAGCAGAAAGGGGGGTGGGAGGGGATATGTAATAAATTAAAAAAAATAAATCTTTAAAAAAAAA
>PVKH010049545.1:0-10088 GCA_004027955.1 Chaetophractus vellerosus | reverse complement strand
GAGAGAAACAAGTCCCAGGAGAGAGACAAGACTTGTCCCAGGCTGTGGCTGAGATTGGAAGAATCTGGGACCATGGAGCCTTGGGAGGAAGAGGAAGGCTGAACCCTCACAGACGTTGCCCGCCATCTTGTGTCAACACGTGGCAACAGACTCGGGGTGAGAAAGTACCTCTTATGGTACCTTGAGTTGGACCCTTTAGGGTCCAACCAAGTAAATACCCTTTATAAAAACCAACCAATTTCTGGTATTTTGCATCAGCACCCCTTTGGCTGACTAATACAAGGCATATGAAAAAAATTGGAATGCAGACTATAAGTTTTATATCAATGTTAAATTTCCTGAACTTGATAACTATAATTAAGGTGGTTACATAAGTGAATCTTGTTCTTTGGAAACATGTGGCAATATTAAGTGTTCAAGGAGCATAATGTATACAACTTACACTCAAGTGTTCAGAAATGGATTGATAGAAAGACAGACAGGGAAGCAGATGGATAGATGGATTGAGAGACCGATGTAGAGATAGATAAAATATGGCAAATGTAGTAAAATATTAAAATTGGTGAATCAGGGTGTATAATGGTATGTTGGAGTTCTCTGTATGGGGTTTGTATTATTTCTGTAACTGTCCTGGTTGTTGGAAAGTATTTAAAAATTATAATTAAAAAAAGAAACCCCAATCCTCTGCAGCAAATAAAGGATCTCAATTTCCAGGAAGCATTGAGTTTATTTTAGAATCCCAAACTAAGGAGAATCTTCTTGTTGAAGATTTATGCTATTTCAAATTACCAGCAAGAATTATTCCAAAGAATGTCTAGATTTCTTGCTAATCAACATTTTCAAATTTAACTAAACATTTAACTAACACATTCTATTTAAATGCTGTAATAGGTTAAAAAAAAAAAAAGAAAAAAGACCTGCTATCTTCACCTCATGAATAAAGTCCTAACTCTAGGAGAAAAAAATCTGTTTTCCAATTCGTGGGCCTCTTCTCTCTCAACACTTCCAAAACAAACAAAGAAAATAACCTCCCAATGTTTTTGTATATACTGGATATGATAGTTCATTGACATTTGTAAAATTGCCTAATAACCAAACACAGCAGAGCAAATACAATGGAGATCAACACCAGTTTGTGAGTTTAAACCACCATGACAACTCCAGTTGCTCGTACTGTCTCTTGCATGAGGCTAGAGTTGACATGCATTGTAACTAGAGTAGCATTATTAATTTCTATGAAAGTTATAAAAATAAAAATTTGTGTGTAGAGATACTTGTATAGGACAAATGCAAATGGATGAATTTTTTTCTAGGATAATCCTCAGTGTTGAAATACTGTATTAGAATCTCTTAATTTTCATTTTGTAGTTGACAAGTGATTAAAGCAAATAATCTTTAGCCCATTTTCTTACAAAAGTATATGAAACAAAATGGCTGGATTAAATGATCCAGGTTTGCTTATTGCAAAAGGACCAAGAGCCCCAGTCTTTGCCAGCTGCTTAGATGTGGTGGCAGGAAGCTTTTAAAATCTATTATAAGGATCTGATTATCCCTGTTTTCAAAAGGTGCCTGGTTGAATGCTTGTGAATGCTGTACTTCAAAATATGAATAGCAAATTTGGACTCTTTGGTATAACTCTGCTGACAGATGAGAATTACTCATATGTAGTCATTTTAGCTAATTAAAATAAAGAATGATTACTAATTTCCATGTGGGAAAATGTAAAGATCTGGGCAATCAAACCATAGTGTAACTGACAATATAGCTGAATCTCCTTGGTTTTTTATTTTTGTCTATCGTGGATATTATTTGTCCTGTAAATCAGATTTTTTGTTTTATTTCTCTTACAAGTGTATCTCATACCAGCATATGAACTTTACATATCTGAACTATATGAAAGCAGTGATGAATCTAGGTGACCATACTTAGAGTGCCAACAAAATTATTGATTTGTTGGGTTTTTTCAGAATTTGAAATATGCCTTTCAGTAATGAATGAAATTATGCTCAAACTTAGATGAATAAATAAAATGAAATGCATAGCACTAAAGTAGCAAATTACTGAAATAAACTTAAAATAAAAAATAAGAAACAGAATACTAAGTATTTCTGAAAACATAAACTCTTTTCTGTTCCCCTCATTCCCTTTAGCCCCTAATCCATCTCTTCAACCCATCTTTAAAACACCTTTAGAATTATATCAATTTCTCAAGTCCAGTGACTTTCCTTTATTTAATAACAGTTTTAGATATTTATTTTCCCAAACTTAGTCATGCCTAATATGCTTTCCAGAGAAGTCTTGTTTAAACAACACATTCACGGCAAAACTGTAGGGTACAAATATAAATATAAACTATGAAGTTTCCTAAGCAGAGTGTTCCTTTAAACTTGTGTATATTTCAGTTTGAAACTCAGAATGCTTTTGCCCTAAAGAAACCTCATTAACCATTTAATTAGGCATCCAGCTGACCTACCAAACCCCATTTAGCCAAGCTTTAACTGATATGTATCTAATCTGAATCTCCTTCTTGAGCTCATCCGCTCAGGGGTCCTCTTTTCTTCCCTAACATTAGATGTTGGCATGCTAATTTGGGCAACCCATCCAACATGGCTTAAGGAAAAAACCTTAAAGGGAACACAAAGTCACATCTCCATTACATCCATTTCCCTTCTCTGGTTTCAACCAAGGATGAGTTTTTGGGAGGCAGCAAGAGAAAAAACAGTAACCTGGGATCGCATTATCCCTCTGAGAGCCTCTCACCTTCGGTAGTTTCTCTGGTGTTGACCATCCAAAACCAAATCTGTAAAGGGATTTGGGATGATGAAAACACCTGCCCTCCCGAAATTTATAATTGAAATCATTCAAAATATAGGTCAATAACAAAGGCAGAATTTTATGAAATAAAAAGAAAGAGGAACATTGGAAACAAAAAAAAGAAACATGCTCATTGAAATTTTTTAAGTGTTCTTAATCATTGAAATGATTTGTGTTCTTAATTTTTTGTTACTGCATTTTCTGCCTTTCTCTTTATATGCTATGTATAAACACCTCCAAATGGCCACCAGAAAATCTATTCATCAAGCAGAGCAGAGTTTATTAGCTTTATTGCATTAAGAGGCGCCTTCACCTTGACTGTTGAGTGGGTCATATAAAGAAGAGAGCAAGGGAGGATATTTATAGGGTTTGGTGATCTGGGCTCAAGTGACCCCTTGAAACCATGAAAGGGGATTAGAATTGGGGAAGATTCATGACATAGTAGTTTGGAGTTGGTGGACACAATGAGAGGAAGGCAGCCTTCATAAGGAAACTGTTGTCGGAGTTGTGAGCTATTGCTCGGATATAAAAACAGTCTATTTTCCTGAGCGATGGTTACTCAGGTGAGCATATCGTTTGGATAAATTATTTGCAGGAATTTCTTGATGCAAACAGTGAAGTTATTTATTACTTTTACAAGCTTATTTTCCAAGGCAAGATTTTTCTGGAAGAAATAATTAGGTCTCAGTGGTTGCAGTCCTTAGCCCCAGTAGCTATACTGTGTGATGCAGGTGGCTTCGGTTCTGACTTGTAGCCAAACAGCTACTACGTGGTTTCCCCCAGACACACTTGGTGCTTCCAGCACCCAGACCTCTGATCCCATTACTTCCCTTTTCTATTTTTTTACACCTCCTCCCTGATTGCTGTCTGCACATTTGGCTGTTTCTACATTTATGCACTTTGGAAATGTGCATGTTATTTCTTCTACCAAATCCATGAAGACAGAGTTCCTCTCTGATTTATTTCATTTTTGCTTTCTTTGTAGCACCTGGCCTTATACACTGGACATTTGTTCAATAAGTAAAGAATGAATATTTGGTTGGAATTTGATTCCTGCCAATAAGAATAATATTGGCTAGTATTGTAAAATAAAAACATTTGACACACCTCTGATTGCATCACATTTCAATGAGACTGATTCTTCTCTAGTACCTCATTAGAAGGCCAGTCATTTCTATAGCCAAACTGGGAATTATAATTCAGGAGGGACATTTGCATTAATATGGCAGCTGCAACAAACCAGAAAACATCTATGGGCATGAATTTTAATCTAAATTATGAAAGTCAGGTTGAATGAACTACAAAACATCTCAGCTCAACTCACCATATTTTGAGCTTCTACCCATTACCCAGCTTTATCAATTTCATGGTCATTTCAGATGTTTCCTTTTGTTGTTACAAAAATGTTGCAGTAAATGTTTGTATGCACATCTCCTTGTGTAACTGTGCAGATTTCACTATGGCGAATGCCTTCAAGTAGAATTGTTGGGCGAAAAATAGCGTAAGGTTCATTTCAACGGGTTTAGGACACCTTGGGACCCTGCAGGTGGTAACTGCTGGAAAGGAATGCCTAAATCAGCCTTTACAGAAGTAATAAAAACCTTTCAGCACAGAGAAATGATTAAGATAAGCTTGGTTTTATTTATCAAATTAATAATCCTTTGAATTTGATTATGCAAAGTTCTACTGCTGGCTTTTGATGTGATTGCTCAGTCAAGCTATGTCAGTGAGTTTTCCATGGATACTATTATAGCCTAACTCTGGACTCATTCGGAAATGGCTACTTCAGCAAAGTGTGTGCAGGCCTGAGTCAACGTGGCTTGACTAGAGCTGAAAGAAGCTCATCAAACTCATTCACTGCTGCCAGTCCAGGCAGCAGATGCTCTCAGCCACTACTTTGGCTTGTAATTAAAGGTAGCTCTTCAGTGTTTTGCTTCGTTGTCCTTGATCACTTTGAATTATCTTTTTTTTTTTCTTTTTATGCTGTCTCATCATTAGCCGGATTTCCTTTTCAAAGTTGTACTTAGAGAAAAATGGAAGGTAACTGCAATTGTCAAGCTCGCATTAGGCATTCCAAGCTATAGCCAAGAGAGAAATTAATCCTCAAAGCGTTTCACACCAAACAGCAGCAATCTTCAAATTGCAGATTATTTGTGTCATGTGCCAGCGCCAGTAGCACATCAGAGAGCTGAAATCCATTTCAATTTTTATCCCAGGCCCAGGTGCCCGTGGCTTTCCATTGAACCCAAAGGATATCACAATTGCCCTGTGATGATTTGCAATGAAATTAAAAGGAAAAATAGTGATTGAAGACTCATGGGGTTTTTAATGCTTTTCAATGAAATTTATTTTCCAAATGATTTTCTCCTCTTTCATGGCATAGATATTGAGGAAATTCAGTTAATCCCCCAAAGGTTTTTTGTTTTTGTTTTTGTAAATAGCTGTCAGTGACTTTGTGGAAATGATCCACAACTTTATGATGCATTTTTCTGAGGAGATTCCCAATTAGATTATAAAAATAGTCTTTATAGGCATAAGAACAGAATAAAAGTAAATGTTGATTACAAATACTGATTGAAAGAAAGGCCCAGTTTCAATGTTATCGTTAAAAAAAAATAGTATTCAAGTCTGTATTCGTATGCTTTTATAAATGTCCTTTTCCTGTTTTTTAACACCAGATAGACTAATTATTTTTATCTACCCAGTGAGCTCAGATTTTTAAAAGGCACATGCAAGAGATAAGTAAGGAGTTTAATAAATGGAGGAATAAAACATAGTAGAACTGCGCTAACCTGTGAGCATATCATCAGGATAAATCCAGGATGCACTGAAATTTTGTTTTAAGTTATGAAAGAAAACGCTTTGAAAATTGGGGCAAGAAAAAAGAAAAAATAAGGAAAAAAGAGAATAACAGGCCATCATTGAGGAAGATAGCACAATATTAACATGAAAAAGCTAGCCAATTTCTGTTTTTCCTGTGTTTTGGAGAAGACAAGATAGTCGTCATATCAGAAAGGACAGAACAAACAATTCAGGGAAGAAATTGTGCTTAAGAAAAGTGAGAACAGGATAAAGACGACACAGATATGTTAGGTGCCTTGAGGTCCCTCCAAACGCTTCTATATATAATCTGGTCTCTGCCAGGAAGCTTTGAGACACCGTAGAGAAAGAACATGAAAGTTCTGGAGATTGGTAATTCTTTTTTCTTTTGTTTTTTCAAAAAGCGGAAAGAATGAGTGTCAACAATTGAAAAGCAACAAGTCAGCTATGAGGTTCAGCCATCAACAACAGAGAAAAAATAGTGTGTGAGCACTGCTAAAGGTATATGTAATCATTAAATGCCAAGAGGGAGTCACTAAATCCCTCTTGAATTACCACTGCATGCAGGAGAACTCTGTGAGGGAGATGATGTATTCATTGGGAGTCTAATGCATGAAGACCAGACTCTGAGTCCTGGGTACATGGGATCCCAGAATTCCCTGCACAAACAGCCTTGGGACTCTTCACTAGCTCTGTCTTTCCAAGGGCAATAGTCTTAGGGATGGCCAGGGGGCAGCTCTTGGTGGAGGTGTGGTGGGAGGGTCGTAGAGCTTGTACATATGGGTTGCACCATTTAGATGTGTGAGAAGCCCCTCCAGGAGGGAGGAAGCTGGTTAAGATGATGGGGAAGGGCCAGGGACAAGGTCAGCTATGCCAGCGCTGCCAAACTTAGAAGCAGGCGTCCAGAGTCCAAGAGTTCTAAAGTATTACCTCCCAGACCCTCATGCAAGTTTACTTGTCAAAGTAAAAAGATAAACATGTTTTTTTAAAAGTTTGTAGTTTGATTTAAACCTTTTAATATCCAGCCATATGGTGTGTTGATGCCCTTTTCCTGGGCCCACAAGTTCATGCACCTTCCTAGGGACAGCCCTAGCTCCTGGGTCTAGAATCAAGAGTGGGCTTTATAGAATGCTGTGTAAATAGGGTGAGCAGAAACCCAACCGTATGATGTTAAAGACAAAGTGCGGAAGGTAAGAGCTCTCCCCTAAAAGTCTGACCATGCAAAAGAAAGAGGAAGTGCCTCGCATAGCCTTCTAGGAATGCAACAACAGAAAGTCACAGATTATGCCTATCTTCTTCACCTCAGGTTCCCAGCATTTCCAGTGGAATACCTGACACTAAATACACCAATGAATTAACAGGAGACCTCCCAGATACCCTGTTGGAAGGGGAATGTTGCCAAATGCTAGGTCAAACCGAGAAATGGAGGAAAGGGAAATGAACATTGGGGTGTTGCCTATAAATGTTCACGTATATTGCACATTATTTCAAGTAAATGGGCATTTGTCCCAGGAAAGAGAAGCTAAATAAGGACTTAGAAGAATTGGATATTTTCTCTAGCACTCCAAAGCTAGAACTAATATCTAGGAAGTTCTTTCTAACAAGAGTCCCCCATTATTAGAATGGGATTCCATAGGAAGTGTCACCCCTGATACTGGAGGAATGAGACAGTCTGTAATGGTATTATTGGGGGATGTTAAAGAAGGAATTTCTGTACTAGCAGAGAGGTAGGTCTAGATGGTATAATAGCTAATGTTTCTTCCAAAACTAAGATACTTTAATTCTTTGTTTCATACATGACTGTGTATTGTATCTGTGTATCTTTTATCATTGAAAAAAATTCGACTGCCATCAAGTCCATAAATTCCACAAATTGGATCTGTGTTGATTAAATAAAATAGTCAGATTGCATTTGACAGTTGGGTGGCTCTCTTATGGAAAATATCTTGACATTTCAACAATGCATTGAGTGATTGCCTATCAGGGGCCCAAACCAACCAACTCAACAGACCTGGCCTCCATCTTTTTATTGATAATGGGGCTCTACTCTTGCTGAAAATTAGCTCTATTTTGACAAGGCTAATAAAGTGAAAATGGATCTTTAAAAAACTCTTTCTTCCACGAATAGTAGTATAGTAATAATGTTTTGTGTTTAAAAATCAAACCTTGTGATTACAATATAAAATAGTTAATTTCTGGGATTTTAAATAGTTGGAAAAGTAGAATTTCATTTATGGGCCCTTCAATTACTTCTAGCACTGACTTGTAAAGTCATTTATTTTGCAGTGCCCTTGATCATGACAACCAAAAGGCAATGACTCTTTTCCCTCCCTTAATTTATTTATTCATTCAGCAAGTATTAATTGAGGATGCTGTGCTCATCCTAGGGCAAGACTGACTGTCCCTGTCCTCATGCAACTCATATTCTCATTTCCCTTCTGTAATCCAAACCTCGGATTTATATTTTCCAGTCTTGACAATGGCTGCAGGCTCTTTTTTGGGGGAAATTGGGTGAGACGGGGAGGAGGTTAGGTGCTGGCTACATGCTCAAGGGAGGATTTTTTTCTCAACTTTTTTTATAGGGGAAGATTTAAATATGTTTATAGTTTGAAGTGAGCAGGCTGCAGAGCAGTAGAGGTTGAGGAGAGAGAGTGAGTGATGAGTTAGACCTGGAAGAAGCCCAGAAGGGACAGGTTAGGGTGGATGAAGAAAGGCCTCTTGTTATGAGTTTGAGGAACATTTCACCCTTTCATTCAGGATGAGTAGAGAGAGATAATAGATGCAGGTTAGCTTGTAATTTAGAAGGGTTATGAATTTGAGAGATTTTACACTCGGTGGTTGCCTCAGGGTGGGTTAGTTGCAATCAGACTCTGATATGGAATATGATGTGCAAGATGTTTTTCAGGGGGCTGTGGATTGGTTGAGTGCCTGCTTCCTGTATATGAGGTCCTGGGTTCAATCCCTGATATCTCCTTTAAAAAATGTTATTAGGGACCCACACTTATGAAAGGAGGGTTAAGAAGCAGGATTGGATGGAATGACAAGTTCAGCCACCATGCAGGCCTCACATAGCCTTAGCCAGCCCAGCAGATGGAACAAGTATTGCCCATCAGTAGCCCGCGTTGGGACAAATTGGCTGGGCCTTTATACTACCACCTCACTTAGTCACCAGATTTGGGCTGCACTAGTAAAGGTAAAACCTCAGGCGAGGCACCTTGGGTGCTGAGGAAAACCAGTGGATGCTCCTGCTAACTGTTCTCCCACTGCTAGGCTACCAGTCCTTCCTTGGCGGGGCTCTGAGCAGCTCATTTTCAGGTTTGCCACAATAGCTTTAGCTTTCAGTCATATATCAGATGAGGTCATATTTTGAGTCTGAAGTGTATAGAGATTCACTGAGAAGAATGGTTTGTTAGTAAGTATTCTCCAGAGAAACAGTGATAAGAATTGGCTCACGTGGCCATGGGGATTGGCAAGTCTGAATTTTTCCAGGCAGGATGCAAGTTGGAAATGCCATGAAGGTAAAGTTGAAATCCCTAGAAGAAGCCTTAAGTTGGGGACTACAATGAATTCATAATCACATGAATTCCCCAGGCAAAGCTGGCTGTCTGTAGCAGAGATACAATTTTCCCTTTAAGGCTTCCATCTGATTAGTTGTCTATGTAATTAGCCACAGATGCAATCAACTGACTAATTATTTAAAGCCATGAAAGACCTTCGCAGTAACAATAAGGCCAGTGCTTGTTTGACCAAACAACTGGACACCATAACCTAGGCAAGTTGACACATGAATGTAACCATCACAAAGGGAATGTCTTGGAAGAGTCCCTAAGGGAAATGGAAGAGGGAACTGACCAGAGACATGTGAAAGGAGGGCAAGCTGAACTGAGGGCCCAGCAGAGAGTGGCTCCATGAATATGTAGTGACCCCATTCTCAACAAAGATGCAGTTTCAGGTAAATGGCATGAATTTTTGTCAGACGGGCAGCTAGCCCCATCTTGCTACACTAGCTGCAGTTGCTAGATCTGGAACAGAAGTAAGCAAAGCTGATAGTAGGATTTAATCAGATATTGGCAAAGCAGGTACAGTAGAAGTACAAAGTAATAATGGATTCTGAGTACATTAAAAGAGGATGGGTGTTATGGAAAAAGTCACAGCCGGGATGGGGAGTGTAAGTGACAGAGCAGGAGATGGAAACAAGCTGTGATTTCAAATAGGATGAGTCGGGAAGGTGTCTCGGAGAAGGTGGCATGTGAACAAAGACTTGAAGGAGTTGGAGGAATGCGCCATGCAGGTACCAGGGCAAAGAGCTTTCCAGAGAGAGGGAGCAGCAAGAAAAATGCCTTGAGATCAGGACCCGCCTAATATGGTCAGGACCTGAGAATGGATCGGTCTGGCCAAAAAGCAGTGAGCAAGTGAGCATGGCCAGAGATTTAGCAGCAGGCCCCGTGGAGGAG
>PVKH010049544.1:0-10112 GCA_004027955.1 Chaetophractus vellerosus | reverse complement strand
AGAATAGATTAAGTCTAGGAAATTATTGTGTCACTTTTATAGAAAATAGGAATACTGGTAAGCAAATTCTCAAACCTGAGAACATTCTCCATATGCAATCGGTTTTCCCATTTTCCTTCTCACAGTTGGTACCTTGAGAAGAAAGACCTCCTGCCTTAGCTAGTCCAGGTCCTGCAACTGCAGGCTCACTCCTCTCCCTTCCCTCATTGGATGGGCACCTCTTGTTTTGTCTTCCATGACTCCTTCCTGCCTCCCCTGGGGAAAGTGATTTTTATTCTGAAGAATGTTTCCCGCTCACTCCAAGTGCGCATTTCCAACAGGGGCTGTCAGTTGCCCATGAACCCCACCTCCTGTCTCTGCTGGCCGGTCCAGAGTGGACACCTAACTCAGAAAAGGCAAACCGGACCTCACCCCAGGGAATTTTGTGCCTGGGTTTAGAAGGAGCTTGAACAGGGAGGGCAGGCTGGTGATCAGAGAGGCTCAGGAGTTGAGGAGGGGGCTCCTTGCCCAGGAAGGCACTCATGTGAGAGACGGAAGTTGGGGGCTCCAAGAGGAACGAAGGTGGAAGAACAAAAAGATGGTCAGACCTGGAGGCCCAGCTGTGTTTGGTTCTTCTCACAGTTAGTTGGCCCTGCCAGTGATTTTCTTTCTTGTGTTCTAAGCCCTTTTCTTGGTTCCTAAGCCATCAGCAACTCCTGTGGGCCCATTAGAAACACAGAACCTCAGCCCAGTCCTGACCTACTGAAGTGAACTCTGCGTTTTAACAAGAGCTGCAGACAGTTTGTGTGCACATTAGAGTTTGAGAAGCTCTGGCCTAAGCCACTTCAGGATGGGCTTCCGTGTCAGCCAGCATTCTCCAGAGAAACAGACCGACAGGATGTAGAGAGAGAGCCTAAAACCTGTAAAGCCGGCCAGAAGTTCTGGTAAGAGCCAATGGTGCTGTCTTGAGTCCAGGCTGGAAACTCAGAGAGGAGTTGCGGGCATAGTCTTGAGGCAGAACTTCTCTCTGTAAACTCAGTTCTTTGCTCTTAAGGCCTCCAGTTGATTCCATGAGGCCCAGCCACATGATTGAGGATAATAATCCCATCTACAGACTGTCTTCACAGCAGCAGCCAGGCCAGCGTTTCACCAAACAGCTGGACACCATAACCTAGTTAAGGTGACACAGAAAACTAAGCTCTTCTAGCCTCCCTAGAGGGAAGAGACCTAGCTGATGCCACCTGATGCCAAGAGCCTCAAGAGTCTTTGTATAAACCCAGCAGGAAATTGAAAAGACCTTCTTCCCGGCCACAGAGGGCATCTTGGGATTTACCTCAGTTGGCCCAGCGTGGCCCTTCCATGGGAAGAGCATGCCTGACCAGCAGCACGATCAGGCCTGGACTAGGGTACGGAGAGTGAGGCACCAAGGGCATAAAATTTACAGAAGTGCTCGCTGTCAGGGTCTTACAGGTGCAGAGGCAGCATGTGCGTGACCTGCAGAACAAACGTCTCCTTAAAAGCGAGGGATCTCACATTGCTGATGGGAACACAAAATGGTGTCACCACTGTGGAAAACAGTTTGGTGATTCTTCGGAAAAAATAGAATTTCCAGATGACCAGAAATTCCAATCCTGGGTATATACAGGATTAAAATCAGGGGCTCAAATAAATACATGTACACACAGTTCACAGCACTAGCCCCAACAGCCAAAGGGCGGGAAAAACCCAAGTGTCCATCAGCAGACGGATGGATGCACAAATGTGGTCAACCCACACAAGGGAGTACTCTTCAGCCTAAGAAGGAATAAGTACTGATGTATGCCACAACGTAGAGGAACCTCACAAGCTTTACGCTACGTGAAAGAAGCCAGACACAAAGGTCACGTATTATCTGATTTCACTGACATGGAAAGTCCAGAATCAGTAAACCCATAGAGACAGGAAGCAGGCTGGTGGGGACCAAGGGCTGGGAGGAGGTGCTGAAGGGAGAGTAGCTCCTTGATGGGTACGCGGATAGTTTTGGGGAAATGAAAATGTTAGTGCACTACATTTTGAGTGAACTAAGTACCACTGAACTGTTCACTTTAAAATGGTTAGTTTCATGTTATGTGAATTTCACCACAATTTTAAAAAGAAATAAACTGTAAACAAGTGAATAAATGAGCCACCCAGGGCACCTGGCTTGGAGCACAATGTCAATTAAATGCTAATAACCACAGCATGGTCCCCAAGTAGAAGAGATTCTGATCTGTTCTTCCACAACTTTGCACCTTCTGTTTATTGCAGAAGCTGTGGAGACCCCAGACTGCTGAAAAACACTACACCTCGTGTCCATGCTCCTTCGCTGCGCTCCTTGCCACTTTGGAGGGGCTAATGGCTGTAGGAAACGTGTCCTCCTCACAGAGAGAAGTGGCAAAGGGGAGGATAAAACTGAACCAGGTTGTATATTCACACAGAGGAGGTCATGTTCGTGTTTAAGGAAAAAAGCAGAGAGCAAAACCTATTCTCTGTCAAATACTTAGAGATAGGCCAGTGGAAACCAAGGAAAATCAGAAGTTTGCAGCACGAAGATACTATGCCAGGTTTGCACGATCGCAGGACCCGTCGTTTGTGATCTCTGGGTACTTCACATTTTAAAGCTGCTTCACTATCATTGACGTGCCATTTGAAACGACATGATAGGGGGTGATCTGTTATTTTGAGTTGGAAAACGAAGGCATGAAAAGATCAGTGTGAGTAGTGACTAAAGCCACAGACCAAGAATGAGAACTCGGAATCCTGGTAACGAGGACCTGGACCCCATTTGCCTTTCGCCAGCTGGGGCTGTCTGAGAGGTGAGAGGTTCCAGGGCTGGGAGAGCCTTGTCACAGCACCACCCCCAGGAAAATAAGCTGGCCAAACGACTTCTTTTACCGTGTCTGCAAACTTCTGCCGCCTCTGATCCATCCTGCCAACTGATCCCAAGACAGCGATTCTCAAGTGCCCCTCCCAGCCCACCAGCACCTACGAGGACTCCCGTGTCCTCCGCCCTGTGAGACCTGCCCCTGCCTCTTCCGCTCATGATCCTCTCCCTGCCCCTGACCTCTGCCCTCAGCTGGAAAGATGCCCCGCTCACTCCAACACCCACGTCTTTGCTCTGGCCCCTTCCCACCTCAGTGTCCTCCTCCTCTCTGCCTTTGCAGACCTCTGCCATTCCCAAAGGCAGGGAATTCCACGGCACCTAACAGGTGAAGGTTTTCTCATATGATTGAGAAGCCATTGAGTTTCAGTCTCAGCAAGCCCTCAGACAACAAAAAGACAAAAAAACCAGCCACTTCTGAAACACGTCTGGCAACTCCATACCTTCAAAACCAAAACCAACCTGCTTCCAGGAACACAGCTCACCTTGTGGGTGCACACGGGCCAGGCCGAGAGACCCCTGAGCCACCCAAGAAGGAAGTAAGTTTCTCCTCCTTTAACCGACCCTAAAGAGCTATACCTGTTTTGAGAGGGCAAGGTGAGAGGCAGGGAAAACAAGTATTTGGAATTAGAGGCAGAGAATGGTGATTCCAATTTCCATAGCTTCATTTCCTTAGCTCAAAAGGGGCTCCCAAGGAGGGCTCCCCTGGACTCTGCAGGAGCATCTCTGCCTTGTTCTAGTCTCTTTCACCCCCTCCCCTTGCCATTCACGGATGGGATGGCTGCCTCTGGTCACCAGCTTGCATCCCATCCTCGAGGAAGTCCAGCCCCTGCATTCTTCACCTAACCATTCAGTTTGCAGAGACGCACGTTAAATCTGATTTCTGCCTGGTTCATTACATTCTGATGATTTTTGAGCTACTGGGATTTTCAATTTGAAAGAAAATATTTTGATACTGCAATGCCCACAGGAAGCTCCGTAGCGCAAACTGCATTAAAGGACACTTAGCGCATTCTCAGAAGCAGCGGCATGTACGTCTGTGTAGAGACCTGCCACTTGAAACCCAACTTGCTAGTTGGCTCAAAGGGAGCTGTGGTTGTGTGGAAGAGTTCCAATCAGGATTCCAGCAGAGAAACAAAGTCTCTAAAGGCAAGACGGCCTCTCAACAATCTGTGCCGCATGTCGCAGATGCCAGTGGGGCTCGTTTTAACACAAAGTTGGTGAAGCCAAGAGGAGCCTGACCTGTGACGGCCTGAGCTTTGACTTGCTGTCCCGTGCACCTTCAGAGGCGCCAGCTGCTTCTTTTCAAGTGTTTTTCTGAATGGGAAGGGCCGTTTGCATCTTTCTGTCCATGGGCTACTCTGATAGGGCGTACACCCTCTCCCCGAAGCCATGCCCAGCCCGCCACATGCCCACCTTTTCCCTGGTCTGCAGTCACCTTTGCATCTGAGGCGGGCTGAGTCCAATTCTCCTTTTTGATACCGACAGCCCGTAACAGAGCTCTTCACAGAGGGCCTTGCTCTTGGCAGGGTCAGTAAATGGGGAGCCATGAACAGGAAGTGAAGGATTTGTTAGTGGGATTGTATTCATAAAAATAAAGTCATCTTCAGTATATATTGCATTCACAGGCAGTAACAAATGATGGATTCTGGGCAGCAGAAGAGGATGCTGAGAGAAGGTGAGCAGGTCATTTAAGACCTGGGCTTGGTCTCCCGACATTGGCAAAGCCGCTGAGCTGTGCAGCCATCAAGCTCCTTCTCAACCTGCAGGGCCTCTTTACCAGGGGGTCCCAGGGCCAATGGGCCAGTTTATCCATTGTGCAGTTACCATTTGTTTCCCTTGCAAATAATAAGCAATCTGTGAGGAGACACTTTAAGACCATGCAAATATCTTGCTTTTCAACATTTCCTCCAAGGTTTAGCACCCGTCGATGCCTTTTGTCTGAACCCAGTGTTTTAGCTTGCTAAATGCTACCAGAAATGGATTGGCTTTTATGATGGGAAGCTATCGGGTTAAAAGCTTACAGTTCTGAGGCTGGGGGAAATGTCCAAATTAAGGAATCAGGTGACGCTCTCTCCCCAAAGTTTGGCTGCTGGCAATCCTGGACTCCTGCCACATGGTGAGGCACAATGGCGGCCTGCCAGCGTCTGCCTTCCCTGCAGGCTGACTTTCTCCCTGAGCTCAGCTGTGGGCAGTCAGGCACGAGGCAGGGCTCAATGCCAGTGTGCCCGTCTGCTCGCCTGTCCCCTTCCCCTCTCCTCCAGGCCGCATTGCTAGCTCTCCTTCAGGACACTCCATCCGTGGCTCTTCTCTTTCCTGAGTTCCTCTCTGGGCTCCTGGGTTTGTTCTCTCCTTCTCTGTGGCTTTTCCTCTCTATCGGTGGCTCTTTATTACTCCATTTATAAAGGACTCCAGTAAAAGGATTAAGCCCCTCCCTGGGCCATGCAATCTAATCAAGTGGCCCTGAACTGATCTAATCTAATCAAAGGTTCACAATAGCTTCGATTTAAGAACATAATTTTCTGGAGTCTACATAAAAGACTCAAACCTCTGAGGGTTGTAGAAAGACTGTTTTCCACCCCAGCATGCCCTCCAGGGTTACTCTGGCTCACAGCATTCCCCTGCAAGCCTTACTGTCATGGGTGTGCCAAAGCAGAGGTAAAACCTGAACAAGGTTAGGGAAGTCTCTAGGGGCTTGCACTACCCACCACAAAGAGGCACCATCTTTGTAGGCCCAGAGAATGTGTGAGGCCTCTGGGCACTGGGAACGAGCCCCAGCCCAAAGCCAGCAAGCAGGCGGGAACTTCAGGTGACCTTGGAGCCATCACTCACCCTCTGGACTTTAGTGTTTTCTCACTGATGAGGAGGAAATAACATTTCCTGTTTGTAGGGGACTAGATGAGTTCACGTGTGGATTCTGTCAATCCTAAAATCCTGCATGTAGTCCTTGTGTGGGGCAAGTGTTGGGAAGGTGGACACCTGGTTGATGGCATATGACCCTGCACTCTAGCCCAAGGCCTTGTTCTTGGGTTTGGCAAGGGTTGCACCTGATCCAGGTACCCCAGCTGGCCTTGCTAAGGACTGCACGGCCCTGCATCTGAATCCCAGGAGTAGCCTCTTCTTCCCTGCCCTCTAACAAGTCAGAGAGTTTGAACTTCATTTCACTTCTCTTAGGCCACTCAGAAGAGGGACAAGGGGACCCAGGTATTTGTCAACTTCTTGCTCCTTCACTAAACCTGTTCAAGTTGTCCCCACAAACAATAGAATTTTCCCCTGGTGAGCCTGGAAGCCAGGCTCAGCCCAAGTCCTTCCCCTCCACAGCGTCTTGCCTCTCTCCATCCCTGAGCTGGACCCCACTCAGAGCTCCTGAAGCAGCTCACCCCACCCAAGCAGGAGGGAAGCCACGCCAGGCACTCCCTGGGGCAGCCCAAGAACTGCCAGCATTGCAGCTCCTGGGGCTCTGGCTTCAGAAAATTCTAGGACTTCCTTTCTCCTTCCTCCCTTCTCTCTTTCTCTCTTTTCCTTCTTCCTTCCTTCCTCCCTCTCTCCCTCCTTCCCTCCATTCCATTCTCCCTTCCTTCCTTTTTTTTCTCTTTCTCTCTCTCTCTCTTCCTTCCCTTCTTTCCTCTTTTGTAAGAATTAATATATAAGGATTTCACACATAGGATTAGAGAACCACACAGCACAGAGGGGCATATACTGAAAACCAATATTCCTTGCTCTACCCTTCTCACCCCTGTTCTGCTCTGCAGACAAGCCTCTTTTAACTGTTTCTGCCTTTTCATCTCCTGACGGTTACATCCACGTCTCTAAACCGCGTGCTTGTGCGGCCTTCTTGATTTAACAACTCTAAACACCATCTATTGATTTCCTGCTGAAATTGATGAGGCGTCACCTCCCCCCATTCCCCTTCCCTCCCTCACCTCCCCGACAGCTACATCACTGATTTAGTTCCTCTTTTGTTCAACTGTGTAGCTCTAAATAATACATTTAAACATCTAATTCTTGTTACCTCAGCTTGAGAAACACTCTCTCCCTCCCTCTCCTTTTCTCTTGTTCTCACCACAGATGTTTCATTATCTGAATTCAAAGGAAAGATTAAATCAGTTTATTTACAAACTCCTCTACTGCGGCCTGTGCCAAGTTTCACTCCTTCTGCAACGATATACAGTGGAAGTGCCACTGGCTGCGCGATGTCAGAGGCAGGCAGCTTCTGCTTTCCTGTGGTTTTCTTCCCAGCCTATTACTTGGGGCCTGCTGAATAAGGCTGCACCCTTTCAGTGGGGTGGACCTCCCCAGACTGGCCTGGGCTTTGGGTATGCCCTGTACATATGGCTGCCACGGATTTACGGCTCAGCATTCCAAGCAGTCACAGCTGGGCCAGCCTCCATTTCCTGTTGTTCCCCTGGAGCACTTTGACCGCTACTCCCACCTGGCTGCTGCTGTCCAGATGTGCCACACAGCTATCATCATGGGCCTTTTCCTCTCCACTCCCTTCAATGGAAGACACTATTTCCTAGATCCCCCATCTTCCTCCTTTCTTTGTTTACTCCCTCTTTTGCCAGAGCACGTCCTCTGGCAATTTTCTAAGAAAAGGTACATGGGACAGAACTTTTAGTCATTCTGTGCATTCATTTTCTTTTGCTGCCATAACAAATTATCACAAACTTAACAGCTTAAAACAACATCCATGTACTATCTTACAGGTAGGTAAGAAGTTCAAAACCAAGGTGTCAGCAGGGTTGCATTCCTTACTGGAGGCTCTGGGGGAGAATGCACTTCCAAGCTCAGACAGGCTGTTGGCAGAATTCAATTCCATGCAGTTATAGGACGGAGGTCCCTGTGGCTTTGCTGGCTTTGGGTTGGGGTTCATACTCAACTTCTGGAAGCCACCCACATTCCCAGGCTTGTGACTTCTTTCATTGTCAAAGCCAGTAATGGTGAGTTGAGTCTCTCTTATGCTTCTGACCTCTCCTTCTGCCTCAGCCAGAGTAAGTTCTCTGCCTGTAAAGAGAAAGTCCTCAGGCAGAGGTGCAGGTGCTTGAGGTGGGAAGCAGGGGGCAGGTGTGGGACTGTCCATCAAAGGTGCAAGTGGCCCTGGGTGGCCAAGGAGCCAGGGCGGGGAAGCAAAAGCACTTCCTGTAGTGCCAGGGAGCCTCATCACTGCCTGTCATCACCATGTGCCAGTGCCATGGTCCTGGGCATTATTTAAAGTTTATAGCAGTGAAGCTGGATCCAGCCACTCTATAAGACCCTTTCCCCTCTCACCTCCATATTTTGTCCTCCTTGCATGGGCCTCATTCCTGGACAGCCTCCAGAAACACCCAGCAGACATCCCACTGGCCTTAAGCCAAGCAGAGCAAGAGCCTGGGGTGGGGAAGAAGCTGGGAGGGTTCTCATAGATTTGCACCACCAGCCCCTTCTAGGAGAGATAGAAATTCCCTTGGGAACTGGGAGTGGAGGGCAGCAGGGGGGTCAACCCCACTCACACCAACAGAGGCTGAGAGTAGGGGAGTGGTGTGGTGCCCAAAGGAAAACCAAGTGCTGTTTCCCAAGAATGGAGAAGTTGCTCTGGACAGGGAAAACCAGTTTCTTCCCCAGCGTGGCATTGCTGGATCCTCCGCTGCCAACTGGGGTCCAGCATTTTCTAATCACCAGCTGTCCAAGCACCAGCCACCAGGAAATGCTGCATGCATTTGCCCGGCGGCCACACACACGAGCAAGCCCACTCTGAACACTTCAACCCTGCATGTGACCAGCCACCACGTGCTAGTTGTGACCCCCCGGGATATACTCAGCCAAAAGAATTTTGACACCACAATCAACTTTACAAATATAATCCAAGTATCTGTGGGCCAGAGACCACCACTCAGCTTGCCGTTTGGGGTCCCCCTCTTCATTAGTATTTAAACACAGCTGTTTAAACACCCATGCCCCAAACGTGGGCAGCCCAGCAACCCCCCCAGACTTCTGGGAACTCTCAGGGGCCTCACCAATCTTCGAGTCCCCTCCTCTCCTGCCTTCCTCATCAGATTACACAATCTCCCTCACAGATGCTCCTGGACGTGTATCTTCTGGCTCTTCCTGCTAAACTACCCAAAAAACACGTATGTTTTTCCTTCATTTCTCCAAAATACATCCAACATTTTTACTTTTATGACAATTAGGAGTGCTGGTGAGGGGTTATATCACAGAAGATAAGTTATAGACTAGTCATTTCTCATTTACAATATCAGCCATTCCCATTTGAGGAAATAGCTTGAAAACCAAATTTCTTCCTAAATTCTCCAGGCCTCCCATTGCATTTCTGCCCATCTCTCTTGAGATCTTCCAGTCTCTCTTCCTAGATAAAAAACCAGCCCATGCTAGGTGGTGTCAAAAACATTTTATTATCCTCACAGATTCTGTGGGTCAGGACTTTGGGCAGGGCATGGCAAGGACAACTTCTTTTGGTCCACCATGTCTGAGACCTCATCTGAGGGGCTCAAGGGCTGGGTGTGATTTACCATCTGGGAGCTTGTGGTGAATTCTGTATCCCAGAAAAAAATCACGTTCTTCATCTAAATCCCATTCCTGTGGGTGTGAAACCATTGTAAGTAGGACCTTTTGAAGATGTTTTTGGTTAAGGTGTGTCCAACTGAGTCTTAATCCTATTGCTTGAGGCCTTATAAAGAGAAAGCCATGGGGAGGAGCCAGAAGCGGGAAGTCAACAGAACCCAGAAGAGAAAGGAGAGAACATTGAATGTGACACAAAAGCCAAGGAACCCAAAGACTGCTGGCCAGCCAGAATACAACTGACCTTGCAGGAGAAGCAAGGCTTCCAGCCTCCAAAACCATAAGGCAACAAATTCCCCATTGCTGAGACCAGCCCACTGTGTGGTATCTGTCAGAGCAGCCTGGAAACTAAGACAGGGCTGAAATGAGCTTATGTCCGATGGTTGAGAGTGATCATTAGCTGATATTCCAGAGGCATTGCTGACCTGTCCCCTGCACACGTGGTCCCTCCACGGTCTCCACCTGGGCTAGATTAGGCTTCCTTTACAACCTGACAGCTGGGTTCCAAGAGCACGCACCCCAAGAGAGCACGGTAGGCATGGCATGGCATTTTTTTAATCAATTTTATTGATACATATTAATAAAGCTTACAGTTCATTCAAGGTGTACAATCAATCGTATTTGCAATAATCACATAGTTGTGCATTCAACAGTTCAATCATTATTAGAGCATTTTCAT
>PVKH010049543.1:0-10099 GCA_004027955.1 Chaetophractus vellerosus | reverse complement strand
GAACAACCTGATGGCTTCTTTGTCATCATTTGCAGCCCAGTTCAAAAGTCACCTCTCCAGGCAAATATTGCCTGGTCTCACTAATATGACCTAAATACAAAGAATAAATGCATGGAGTTAAAACCTAGGGTATAGGTTATTAGAAGATAAGATGAGGGCTGCGAAGGAGTACTGATGCTCAGTGTATGTAGAAGTTTTAATTAACTTGACTACAAAAGTGTGGAAATGGATAGAATCGATGGTAACACATTACAGTGAGTAGTAGCTGGTTTATAAATGGGATTGTGGCTGAAAAGGGTAGTCTAGGGATGTAAATGTCAATCAAAAGAAAGCTAGAGAATCATCTAGGGCCTGAATAACACAGTGAACCCAGAGGTGGATGAGAATTGTGGCTAATGGTACAATGCAAGAGTGTCCTTCTGTGAGCTAGAGCAGATGAATGTCACTACTGCACGGTGACGGAACGTGGAGAAGCATGGGAGAAATACAATTAATATAACCTATGGACTATAGTTAACAGCGACTGTAATATTTTTGGATCAATGCCAAAGATGTACTGTGTTAAAAATAGGGGGGGTATGGAAAAAATATGCCAAAAGTACGCTATGGACCATAGTTAGTGGTAATAGTCTGATGATATTATCCCATAATCTGTAACAAATGTTCCACGATGGTGTGGTACGTTGGTGAGCGGGTGTTGTACATATGCATTATTGTTTTGTAAGTTCACAACTTCTGTAATAACAGTATATTTTTAAAAAGTCACCTCTCCAGAGAGGTCTTCCTTGATCATCCAATCCAAAAAAATGCCCCAAAATACTCCTCCATTCTCTTGCATATCACCCTATTTTATGTTCTTCATAGTCATTTTGCCCACTTGAAATCATCTCTCTCTATTTTTTTTTTTTAGGTACTGGGGCTGGGGATTTGAACCCAGGACCTTGTATGTGGGAAGCCAGCGCACAACCACTGAGCCACATCGGCGTCCCTGAGCTGGTTTCCTGGCTTGTTTTACTTGTTGTTTGTTTTTGCCCCTTCAGGAGGCACCCAGAACTGAACCCGGGACCTCCCATGTGGTGGTGGGAGCCCAACCACTTGAGCACATCTGTGTCCCCTCATTTACTTTTATACTATCTGTATCCCCAGTGTCTCAAAGAGTGCCTGACACAGAGTGCAAGCTCAATACACTTTCCTGGACTGAATGAGTGGCCATAAGACTATTTTCTGTAGCACCATCAGTAACAGAAACAGAAGAAAAAAAAAAAAGGTAGCAGCCCAAAATGTCCATTGATGGGGTCTTGTTATACAAATGACAGTATTTCTACACCATGGAATACTGTGTGATCATTACAAAGAAAGGGGGAGCTCTAGATATCCATAGACATACAAAGATAGTCAAAAAAGAGTTCAGCAAGATTGCAGGATATAATAAGATCAATATACCAAAGATCAACTGTATTTCTACTCAATGAACAATCTGAAAATGAAATTATGAAAACAATTCCATTACCATAGCATCAAAAAGAATAAAATACTTAGGAATAAATTTAACCAACAAAGCATAAGACTTATACACTGAAAACTACGAAACATTATAGAAAGAAAGTAAAGAAGACCTAAATAAATAGGACATCCCAAGTCTATGGATAAGAAGACTTAATACTGTTAAAATAGCAACACTCCCCAGAGCGATCTACAGATTCAGTGCAATCCCTATCAAAATCCCAGATGAAAAAAAATTTAAAAATAATTTTTAAAAAATTCCAGGGGCTGGCCCATATAGTCCAGTGGATAGGGCGCCGGTATACCACATGGGAGGCCCCGGGTTTGGTTCCCGGGGACCTCTCCTAGCGGGCAGACCGCCTTGAGAAGGGCAAGCCGCCGTGGGTGGGCAGAGCCACCGTGCGCAGGGCAAAAAGCTGCCACAGACAGGGCAAAGCCGCCATGGGCAGGGCAGGTCGCCCACGAACGGAGCGCAGCCAGCCACCCATGAACTGAAGCAGAGCCAGCTGTGAATGGAAGCAGAAGCCGCCCACAAGCGGGACAAAGCCACCTGCATGGTGACCAGTCTCGGCGCGTCGCTGCAACGGGGGGAGACAAAGCGGACAGAGAGGAACACAGGAATGGACACACAGCAAGAGCAAGCAGAAAGGGGCGGGGGGATATGTAATAAATAAAAAATAAATCTATAAAAAAAAATTCCATCTGGCTTCTTTGCAGAAATTGACAAGCTGACCCAAGAATTCATAAGGAAATTCAAGGGACACAGAATAGCCAAAACCATCTTGAAAAAGAACGAAGATGGAGGACTCACAAGTGTCAATTTCAAAACTTACTATAAAACTACAGTAATCAAGACAGTGTGGTACTGGTATAAGGTCAGACATACAGACCAATAGAATAGAATTGAGAATCCATAAATAAACCCTCACATCTATAGGAGGTGCCGAGACAATTCAATGAGGAAAGAATAATCTTTGCAACAAATGGAGCTGGAACAGCTGAATATCTACATTCAAAAGAATGAATTTGAATGCCTTCTTCACACTATACACAAAAATTAACTCAAAATGGATCAAAGACCTAAAATGTAAGGGCTAAAATGATAAAACTCTTGGAAGAAAATATAGAATGAAATCTTCATGGCCTTGTGCAAGGCAATGTCTTCTTAGATTTGTCACCAAAATCACATGCCCCATCATCAGTTGTAACACTATGCAAAGGGTTAATAATACGGAAAACTGTGGGGGTAAGTAAAGGGGAATTTTATATTTTCTGCATGATCTTCCTGTTAACCTACAACTTCTCTAATAAAAAGTAAATTAATTAACCTTTAGGGACACAAGCCAAAAAAAAAAAGATAAATTGGACTTCAATAAATTTTTTTAAAAACTTTTGTGCTTTAAAGGATGCCATTAAGAACATTCAACCCACAGAATTGGAGGAATTTTTGCAAACCATATATCCTTTAAGGGACTATATATAGTCAATGCTAAAAAGACAAATAATCCAATTTAAAAGTGGACTCTTAAAAATGATTATAGGGAACCAGCTGTGGCTCAATTGGTTGGGCTCTGGTTTACCACATGGGAGGCCCCGAGTTCGGTTCCCGGGGCCTCCTGGAGAAGGCAAGCCGCCGCGCGGTGAGCTGACTCAGCGGGATGACACAACAGGGGGAGACAAGCAGACACTGAAAAACACAAAGCAAATGAACACAGCGAGCACAAGCAGCAAGGGGGGGGATATATAAATAAATAAAAATAATAAATCTTTAAAAAAAATGATTATAGCTTCCACAACAATTAAAATAGCAGAGTGAGATACTCCAGGGCTCCATATACCCACAGAAGCTTTGAAAAGTCAGCAAAAACTGGCAGAAATGTCTTTCTCAAAGTTCCAGAAAACAGTTAAAGGGCTGTGGTAACAGGGCAAGTGCTGAATCAAGGAAAAGGCAACTTAAAAACAACAGGATCAACAGGAGGTAGGGGGTATAAATGGAAACTTTTTGTACTTCATGTGCAATTTTTCTGTAAACCTAAAATTGCTCTAAAGATAAAATTTATTGTTTAAAAACAAAACAGTAGGATCTCCTGGCACCCTTGTTGGTCCCTCGCCAGCTTAGAGCAGAGCCAGCCACACTCCCAGAGCAGTTCCCTGGACCCAGTTCCAGAGAGAATAAAGCAACCTTTGTGCACATACTAGGGTGCATGTACATCTGTGCCAGTCTGTCTGGGGGCAGCGTGAAGGACTGAACCAGGACGTGTGTTGCAGGCTCGCCATCCCAGAGCTTGGCTCACAGAGCTCTCCTTCAGAACGCTGTAGGAGAACAGGCAAACCACAGCTGCCTGGGGCAAATGACTGCAGCCTGTGGGGCATACGGTGTAGCACCTGTGACCATGAGGAAACCCTATCTCCCAGGGAAATGAGGACACCGTATCTGTGTAAATGGGGGAATTCCTAGGGCCATGCACACCTGCCCAGGAGGAAGATGCATGTGCAGAAAAGACTGGGGAGCCCCTACATCTTTGCCTCAGATTTTTCTCTGAATTCACTGTCTGGCTAAGCTCTGAAGGACAACACTCACATAGGCCAATCTGCAAAGGGTCCTGGCATTCAAAACACTCTGACATAATACCAGCAGGAGGGGCCGGCTGTAGCTCAATTGGTAGGGGGCTGGTACACCACATGGGAGGCCCCGGGTTCGGACAAAGAACTAAGGGACATTAAGAAAACAAATTCGCACATTCTCCAGCTCAGCCACTGACAGAAGGGGAGAGGTTTGTTCAAGAGCAGAACACCTGTCATAGATACACATAGACTATGTTTATATTTTATGTTTTCCTCTTAGTGACATTTGAATGTAAGATATGCTCTTAATAAAAGATGACTTTTTCCCCTGGAAAAAAAAAAAAAGAAAGAAAAAAAAGAAAACAAATTCGGGGCCGGCTGTATAGCCCAGTGGATAAGGGCGCCGGTACACCACATGGGAGGCCCCAGGTTCGGTTCCCGGGGATCTTTCCGAGCGGGCAGACGGCCTTGAGAAAGGCAAGCCGCTGTGGGCGGGGCAAAGCCACCAGGGGCAAGGCAAAAAGCCGCCACAGGCAGGGCGGAGCTGCCACGGGCATGGCAAGTCACCCATGAAACACGGAGCTGCCGCCCGTGAATCACAGAATCCAGCAGCCCGCAAAACACAGAGCTGTGCTGCCCACAAAACAGGGAGCGGAGCCGCCTACGAGCAGGGCGAGCTGCCTGCGCAGAGGGCCGACTCAGCACGTCACTGCAAAAACGGGGGGAGACAAGAAGCAGACATAGAAGAACACAGAAGAATGGACACACAACAAGAGCAAGCGGAAAGGGGGGGCGGGATATGTAACAAAAAAATAATAATAAATAAATAAATAAAATAAAAAGAAAACAAATTCCAAACAGGATAAACCCAAATAGACCCATATTGTAACATATTATAATCAAACTGTTACATGCTAAATATAAAGAGAGAATTCTAAAAAAAGGAGCGAGTGAGAGAGAGAATTCTGAAAGCCACAAGAGAGATGCAACATGTCACATACAAGGGAGCCTCAATAAGATTAAGTGTGGGAGTGGATGTGGCTCAAGCAGTTGAGCACCTGCTTCCCACATGGGAGGTTCCAGGTTCAGTTTCCAGTGCCTCCTGAAAAACAACAAAAAACAAGCAAACAAATGAAAAAACCAACTCAGGGAAGCCAATGTGGCCCAGACTCTTACTTCCTGTGGCTTTCTCTCTGAGTTTCATTCTGCTTATACAAGACTTCAGTAACAGGATTAAGATCCATCCTGGGCCACACCTTAACTGAAGTAACTCTATCTTCAGGTCCTACTTACAAAAGGTTCACACCCACAGAAATGGATTCAGTTTAAGAATATGTTTTTCCATGATATATACAGCTCCAAACCACCGCAGATGGGAAAGTTTATGTTGTATATATGCTCCTACGATTAAAAAAAGAAAAGAAAAGAAAAGAAAAGAAAAGAAAAGAAAAGAAAAGAAAAGAAAAGAAAAGAAAAAGAGCAACTGAAGAGACAATGACAATTAACTGCAATACATGATCCTGGACAGAATCTCAGAATGGAAGAGAAAAGGCTCAAAAGGATATTAATGGGCCATATGAAAAAGTTAGACAACAGACTATAAGCTTATATCAATGTTAAATTTCTTGAACTTGATAACTGCACTTAAGGTGGTTACATAAGTGAATCTCCTTTTCTTAGGAAAAGTACCTGGAAGTATTATGTGTTGAAAATTTTCAAACTGGTGGGTTTGATCTGGGTATCTGGGGGGGTTGGAGTTCTCTATATGGGGTTTGTATTATTTTTGCAATGTCCTATAAATTTGAAGTTATTTAAGGAAACAAACCAACCACCAGCCATGGACAGAAAGTAGATTAGAGGTTCCCAAGAGTTAGGGGGGATGGAGAGCTACAGCTTAGTGACTATAGTTTCTGCTTTGGGTGATGAAAAGGATAGATGGTGGTGATGGCAGCACAACACTGTACATGGAATTAATGCCACTGAATTATACACTTAAAAACGTTTAAAATTGGAGAGCAGATGTGGCTCAAGAGGTTGGGTTCCAACCTCCCACACAGAACATCCCGGGTTCGATTCCCAGTGCCTCCTGAAAAAACAAAACCGAACAACAAGCAAAACAAATGAAAAAAAACCAACTCAGGGAAGCCGATGTGACTCAGGGGTCAATTACCAGCTTCCCACATACAAAGTCCCAGGTTCAACCCTGGGCCCCTGTTATACCTCAAAAAACAAACAAACAAACCAAAAAAATGTTTGAAATGGCAAATTTTACAATATATATGTTACCACAATAAAAATAAATAAAAATTTTTAAATGGTTATAAAGGGGAACTTTGAGTTCTATGTGTGTTACCCCTATGATTTTTTTGAAATGGGCAAAGTATTTGCATGGATATTTCTCTGAATACAAATGGCCAATAAGCACATGAAAAGATGCTCAACATTTTTTAGGCATTAAGGAAATGCAAACCAAAACCACAATGAGGCACTACTTCAAACACATAAAGATGGCCAAAATAATCATTAAAAAAAAAAAAAAAAGAAACAGAAAATAACAAGTGTTAGAGATAATGTAGAGAAATAGGAACCATCATATGCCATTGGTGAGGAGGAAAATGGTGCAGCTGCTGTGGAAAACTGTCTGGTAGTTCCTTAAAAAGTTAAATAGTTATCATGTGACCCAGCAATTGCACTCCTAGGAATCGACACAAGAGAAATGAAATAAATATCCAGGAAAACTTGTACAAAAATGTTCACAGCAGCATTATTCATAATAGCCAAAAAGGGGAAACCATCCAAATGTCCATCAACTGACGAATGGATAAATAAAATGTGATCTATCCATACAATGGGATATTAATCAGCCATAAAAAGGAAAGTGGTTCTGATACATATTATAACATGGTAGAATTTTATGAAACATTGGGTCAGGCAAAGGAAGCCAGTCACAAAAGGACTACATATTGTATAATTCTATTTATATGAAATATCCAGAGTAGACAAATCTATACAAACAGATTAGTGGTTGCCTAGAGCTGGGGGGGGGGGGGTGGAGCTTCTGCAGAGATGGAGAGTGACTGTTCTCGAGGTTTCTTTTGGAAATGTTACAAAACTGACTGTTGTGTTGGTTGCACAACATTGTCAATGTACTAAAAGCCACTGACTTGTACACTTTAAATGGGTAGATTGTATGGCATATGAACTACAGCTCAATAAAGCTGTTGAAAAAGATAGTAAATAGAAACTCTGTACAATGTATACAATTTATACAGAGTTTCTATTGGGATGATGGAAAAGTTTCGATAATGACAGCACAACACAGTGAATGCAATTAACAGCTCTGAATTATATATGTGAATGTGGTGAAAAGGGGGAAATTTTAGGTTGTATATATGTTACTAGAATAAATACTTTTTTAAAAACATGGGACTGTAAAATACAAACAGCAAACCCTAAGGTTAAAAAAAAAAAGATAGTAAAAAAACTTAAATTTTAAAAGCAAGTTACAGAATAAGAGGTATGTTATGATGATCCTATCTGTGTTTAAAGAAAAAAGTCATTTGTACATGCATTCAAACTTTCTCAGGGGAGCGGGTGTAGCTCAGTGGTTGAGCACCGGCTTCCCATGTACGAGGTACTGGGTTCGATCCCTGGTACCTCCTAAAAAAAATTGTACTGGAACTGGTAGCTGGCAGCTGGAGATAGGAGTGAAGTAACTTTTTGTACTTTGTTCAATTCTACACTGTTTTAAGATTTTATCAGACTGGGTTGCTCTCAACATGAAATAACAAATGAAAAAAATGTTTTTTAATTTTTTAAGTCAAGGCAATAATTTCAAATATTCTTTTTGTTTTTCAGGAGGTACAGGGGATTGAACCCGGGACCTCATGCATGGGAAGCAGGTGCTCAACCACTGAGCTACACCCACTCTCCTCAAGTATTCTTTTTTTTTTAATTTTTAATTTTTCATTTTATTTTTTTCCCCTCAATTATTCTTAACAGTTCTTCCCATCAAGTGAGCAGTTTGATGGATCTGAGGCGTTGGAACTTTCTTGACAGCTACCACAGTAGGAAAACACATTTTATATCCTTACCCAGCACACACCTATAAAAGAGAAATGAAAATTTACGCAAACAACATGCTTACTATGTACAACACATTCTACTATTTTTTCCCTTTTTTTTCTTTTTTTTTTTCTATTTTTTATTCTACTTATTTCTCTTATGTTTTTTATTTTTTCCTAAATGTTGATCACACCTTGATTTCTCGACCCATAGCTCAAAAATCGCTGCTCTAGGTGTTATCTGATAAGTTTGTCTCTCAGCCTCTGGGCAAGACACAGCGGCAGGCCTGGGTCACCTGATCCTACTTGTCAACAAACTCTTCCCCAGACCCTGTGCCCACTTCTGCCCACCCTCAGTTGCCCCCAGCCCCACCACCCACTCCATCCTGCTCAGCCTTTGGTCAGAATCCCTGCTGACCAATACGGCACGTTCCCTGGAGCTACCGTCTGGCCAGGTCAGCGGCCTCTGGGGGCCGGGAAGGTGTGAGAAAATGGGACAGGACCACAGCTTCAGCCTGCAGAGCTTCAGGCAGCGTAGCTCCGTGGTTAAGTGACTGTTGTTGGTGAGCTCGACCAAATGAATTCACCTTGCCAACTCCCCCATTTTAGAGTGGGATTGTGGAATAGGGAAGTGGCCTGACTGGGGTTCCATGTCTAGCTCACAGGGGGATTCTGACCAGAATCCCTGCTCTTTGGTCACGTCCCACCACAAAGACCAGACATTCTCCTAGGACCTGGGAAATGAAAGGAGCGGCAAACAAGCAGCTGCAGCCTGCCTGGCACAGAGCCTTGTATGCTGCAGGCACTTGATAAGAATTCCAGAACTGAGCGAGCGTGATCTGTTTTATGGCTTATGCGTTGTCATAAATTTGCTTTTAAGGCAGCTGGGGCAGCGCCTGCAAACCCTCTCCCAGTAGCTGTTCTCTTTTCTTCCTTAGTAAAAGAACCAGTGGCTTTGGGCTAAGCACATGGTCACACAAAATGAAGTCAACAGTTCCCTGTCTCCTATGCAGCTAGGTGTGGCCATGTGACCAAGTTCCAATGGGATATAAGTAGAAGTGGTGTGTGCACCTTTAAAGGGAGGGTATGTGCTCTTCTGCTCTTCCTCCTTCCTGCTGGCTGGAATGCAGATGCGATTGCTGGAGCTCAAGCAGTAATTTTAGACCATGAGGTAGAAGCCACGCTTTGAGGATGACAGAGATACAAGACAGAGGGAGCCTGGACCCCATTGGACCCCATAAGAGTCCTGGACTGCAGCCTTCAGGCTTCAGTATCTAAACTTGTTTAACCCACTGTAATTTTCTTTTTTCCCCTTACTATTTGCTAATCCTAACTGGGTCAGTAGCCCCTTTTCCCCATATCATAAAAAGTCACATTCTTTATGACAAGTTGGGGCCTGGACAGAGTCAACCTGGGAAAACTGTAGCCTCAATCCAGAATCCTAATTTGGCAGCTGCTCTCACATCTGCTCATTGAGACTGGGAACCTGGGGGATGCTGGATGTTCCCAGAGGCAAAGGGCCCTCGCTGGCCCTTAACTCAGCTCTATGATGCCTGTTCAACATCAGCCAGGGCACCCACCCTAGGTACGTCCATCTGACCTGGGCTTCCCTTGGCTCCAGAAGGGCCCTGCTCTGAGCCGACCCGAGGCCAGAGCAGGACCCCAGCTCCTGAGACACCAGGATCTTCTGGAAGATTTCCTCTACCCTCACCCAGACATCTACATCTTCCCTTCCAGGTCCCTGACACCCCGTGGGAAAATATTTCTATGGAGAGGCAGCCGAATAGAGTGCTGGGTCAGGCAGACCCGAGTTCAAATCCCAGCTCTGCCTCTTCCTAGCTGTGTGACGTAAACTCCCGAGCCTCAGCTTCCCTATCTGTGAATCAGAGTGCATAATCATACCCGCCCCATTCACTTGACAGTGCTACCACAGGGCAAGCACTAACAAACAATACTGTCATTATAAT
>PVKH010049542.1:0-10085 GCA_004027955.1 Chaetophractus vellerosus | reverse complement strand
CTTCAAAGAGTCCTTTCAGCAAAATGTGGACAATGGGTATGAGGAAGAACTTGAGTCAAGGTATCTATCTAGATAATTGATTGTTAGGAGGCCAGTTACAGAAGATGGAGTGTGAGCCTTGCCTGATGAGAAATGAGGAGCTGTGGATTTCTGTACATGCATTGAGCCTTAGGATTTCTATTATTTCCATCTGATTACTATTGTTGGATTCTTTTGGAAATAGTCTGATGACTGCGGAGGGGCGGTGGGGCTAAGGTGGTGGCTTTCCACATTGTTTTGAGGCTGTAAATAACTGAATGTGACATTGTGTACTTAGCTCTTTTTGTCACTTGAATTGCACTTGTAAAATAAGTAGTCTTAGGATGTTTATATAAGTTCATTCAAATTCTATTTTAAATGCTTACATTTATTCACTGAAGATTTCTTTATCAGAAATTGATCAATCTTTTTTTGTTCAAATGCTTTATTCCTCTCCCTAGTTTATTTCTTATTCCAGAAGAGGTTTTCTTTACCTTGAGAGAACACTTTTCTGTGGTTATTGAATTGCCCTCCCTGTCATGTCACATCATGTCAACAACTAAAATCCGTTCCTGGGTGACCTTACAAGGCCCTCCTGATTCAATTCATGGCCACTTCTTTCTTTTGCATTTAAATTGCAGACTATTCTCACGATTACTTCAATTGAATAATTAGATCATAGATGCAATGGAAGAGTTTGTAGACCAGTTTGAATTGTAAATTTTAGGAGGCCAGTACTAGGATCCAGAACCCGTGCCACTTGTTTGGCTCCTTGTAGAATAGGAAATGATGATTTGAGTAGTTGTTTTTATTTCTTGAGTAGGTCAGAGCAGCTGGTGGTGGAATTTATTTTTGTTAGCTTTAATCATTGCTGTTTCACATTTGGTCCAAGGGCAACTTTTTCCCCAGTCTCTACATTTTCTACTACCCAAAATGCCACCCCCTCTCCCAGCCAAGCAATGACTGACCAACATATATTATCTGTCTCTACAAAACTTATTTCCATTAGTGTAGCTAATAGAGTTGGCTGTATTTGTACCACTCTCCCACCAAATGGTAAAGTGGTGCTTTGGAAATCAGGCATCTGTTAATCAAATAATATTGAGGCATGTTTAAGTCATTAAGGAACACTTTGCACTTAGAAAGCAGCCAGTGGTTTCCCTATAATTAGGTAACATATGACTATTTGCAAAACGTAAGGATGCAGCTTTCATTGAAATTACTTAAAAACACAATTTAGAAAGACAAATGAAATTGTTCTACTTACTTAGCTTTTTCATGCAGTCACGAAGTCTGGTTTCCAAGCTAAGCACTCTTTGATGTAGTTCCTCATAGTCATAGGCACCAATTTCCTCCTGGATCCCCGTGAGGACGGCAGATAGATTCCGGATTTCTTCCTTGAACTGGGTGATGAGCTTGGCGTCTGTTTTGTACTGTTCTAGCACCGGGATTAAGGGTAGAAGTTCGTCCATCTTCTCTTTCAACTCCTGTGAAAAGCAGCCAATTGTTCCTGAGAGTCATTTAAAACAGACCAAGCAGTTATGTTCTTTTTAATATGATATTTAAAGGAGATTATTAAAACAGCTTCAAAATTCCCCATTCATTTTTGGTTGAAACTAGGTATTTTGTGAAAATGTAAGCCAACCACACGATCACTAGTAGTAAATTCACTTATCTTGGCTTTTCTATTCCAGAACCTCTTTTTAAATGGTTACATGCTTTTCTATAAAACAACTTGATCCTTATCACAATTAGAAAACCTTCCTATGGTAGCAATTATGGGTTTATGTATTATCTCCCTTTCTGGTAGCATTTCATAAATAGAACAATGCATCATTTAGTTAGAAAATACAGGCTGTATCTAGCTTCTGATTACTTATAAGTTTAAATAAAGGTATTGGAAATAGGTCAATATTCTTTCCTGTTTAATTATGTCTAATTACTCATCAGTCACTGATTATCCATGTTAAAGGGATAATTACAGGGGATTTTGGATCTTGGGCCAGCTTTACACTATGACTTAGAATTTTTCTATTCATCGCTATCTACCGCTCTATACTCCCATTGTACAATTGCTTGGGTCTTCCTAGCTTTCTTTAATATCCATCTTAGCACAACATCATTAGGAAGGCAAATTCAGCAAGCATAATAAATCATGCAAAGCTTCCCAAAGCTCAAAGGAATGTATGTTGCTGTTTACGATTTCGGCTTACATTGCCCACACTCTGACTCCACTTGCCTGAGCAAAGGTAATTTAAAGGTCATTATCGTAAAGGAGAGTTGCTTACCCAGATAGTGAATTAACACTTTCAGGGATCAAGGTGCTCAAAGTTTATGTTGCACAGAGTTGTTTGAAACAGAAACATCGATTTTGTCAAGTGAACGATAAGCTGATGCCAACGCAGTATCCCTCACTCCCAGCCATCAGGACTGAGCCACACCTGCAGCTTCACCACCAATTTCTAGAGGTGTCACCTTTTCTTTTTTCCCTTTACCTTGCAAGAGGTGGTGGGCTCAGAGAAAATATTTAATGAATGTGATTCAATTGTGAATTTATTTACTGCAGATGATATCATTTGTGGAAAGAGCTCTCACTACTGTGTTCACTTGAGAATAATCCATAGGTGCTGTCAGAAACCATGCTGTACACTAACTAATTTAAATAGCTGGAAATTGGATTTTTAAATTACATTTAGAGGTTATTACTATAAATGCATTAAAATAGCAGGAGCTCCCGTTGCTGTCCTGATTTATGGGCTTATGTTTCTTGTGGGGAAATTTCTACTTGCTCTGTAAGCTTGGAATTCCTTTAATTTATCTATATGTGAATGTAGAGTGGGAGGGTAAAGAGAGTCTTAATAATGAAAATGATAGTAAATGTCACAATCAAAAGGCAGAATTGCAGAGCTCTGCTGACTTAGGTGGTTCATTTTGAGTTAAATTTATTAGTTTGAGCATCTTATGACATCCCTAAAGGAAGTCACATTTGCTTCATTAGGATTTTTAATGAGAACAGTTCTATTGGTACCATTTGCTGCATATTGTAACAACTGTCACAACGAAAGTTTTTACTTTCTATTAGGGGCATATTAAAAATAGATCAATTGAATGTCAAAAATTTGATGGATTTTGTTTCCTGAATAAAAAGTAAGATTTTATATTTTTTGAACTTTTAAAAATTCATAATTTGATTACTGTAAGTATTTTTCTCTTTTTTTAACTTTATTTTTAAAGAAGATTGAGATTACAGAGAAATTACATTGAAAATATAAGAGGTTCCCATATACCCACCCCCTCACCCTCTCACATTTTCTGCTATTAATAACATCACATATTAGTGTGGCACATTTGTTACAATTGAAAAACAAATACTGAAGCATTGCCACTAACCATGGTCTATGGTTTACATTATGCTTTACATTTTGCACCATACAATTTTATATGTTTTAGCAAAATATATAATGACTTGTATTGGTCACTGCAATATCATGCAGAATAATTCCAATGCCCTAAAAATGCCCTATGCTCTACCTATTCTTCCCTTTCCCTCCCCTCAGAACCTCTGGTGACCACTATCGTTGTATCAACGTTACAAGTTCTTCCGTTACTGCAATAATAATAAGGCTACTATGGTCCATGGTTGCATGCCCCCCTTATGTTTGTTCATTCCTCAATCTTGAGGATTTGGGGGTGGTGATGCCCACTCTGCTTCAGATTGAAAGGTGATTAGATCGTATGGGGTCAGTAAATTTGGAAGCTTGGGAAAATCAGAGAGCAGTGGAAAGCCCAACCTATATATATAGCAAATTCTTAAAATATTAAAATAGAATAGCCAAGCCTGTGCTTGCTAATCCAGTCTAGAGTTTCACTCACTAGTAAAGGGGGTCTTAACCAGGGGTCCAAGGGGTCTGTGGAAAGATTTCAGGGGTCCATGAGCTTGAATTTAAAAAAAATAAACTTATTATCCTTATTTTCTCTGACCTCTAACTGAAATCTAGCATTTCCTTCACTTATGAAAGTATGCAATAAATAAATTACAGTAATATTAATTTCACCTGACTGGCAAAGGAGTCCATGAAGCAAAGAAGGTTAAGAACCCCTGCCTTAGTATGTTACTCTCATAGAATAGTTTGTAGCTAGAATATTTGCACAACAAAGATCTCTTCTTTAAGAATGATAGTTTCAAGTATGATAGCACAAGCTTTCCATCTAAAAAGATAGAACACAAACCCCACTTAAGGTTTTTTTTTGTGTGTGTGTGTTTTTGAGGTACTGGGAGCCAGGGACTGAACCCAGGACTTTGTCTGTGTGAAGATGGTGCTACACGGGCTTCCTTGAGTTAGTTTTCTCATTTGTTTTTGTTTTGTCAGGAGGCACCAGAACCCAACCCAGGACCTCTCATGTGGGAGATGGGCATTAAACTGCTTGAGCCACATCCGCTCCCTCCACTTAAGGTTTTTGATAAGCTGAAAATTGAGTAGCAGAGAATATTATTTGAAAGTATTCTTTAATATTAAACTTCCTTTTAGAACGTTCCATTTCTTAAATGTGGCACCTAGAGCAAAATCTAACTCATGGTGAGACTCAATGAATAAATAAATTCAACAAACATTTATTGAGCATCTAATTATTATCATTATTATTTTTAATTCAGAGAGTTAATGACTACTTAGATGTAGCATTGGGATTAGGAGTGCTAACTCTGGAGCCAGATTTTCTAAATTTGATTCTTGCTTCTGACACATATTAGGTATATGACCCTAGACAAATTATTTGATCTCTTTGGGTATCAGTTGCTATATCTGTAAGACAGGGATAAAAATAATGCCTACCTTAGAGAATTTTTGTGAGGATTAAATTAGTTAATATATTTTAAGGGGTCAGAACTGTGCATAGAATGTGTGTTAAATGTTCAGAAAAAATATTTATTGTTGTTATTTGGACTTCAAAATATAATTTTAGAATGTACTTGGCTTGCATGAACTAAGAAGATCCAAATGTTTATGTCACATGGTGCTATCTGAAAATTAAGATTTCTCATTGGTAGCCTGGCTGCTGCCAAGAAAAATTATATAGTAAGCAAATTATTTCTTTCTCTCACCTTTGTATCTTTTTTGTTTCTTTGTTTCCTTTCTTCTCCTAAGATTTTTCATATATGCACATTGTCCTTCATGTGTTCCTAGCACTGCCAGCCCTGGTGTCTTCAAGCTGTGCCTTGATTTTGCAGAGTTCTCATTCCATTATCCCTCTGAGCTTGCATGATTTGCACCAGACACAATGAGCTTCTCATCTCTACTCCTTCTGTGCCTCATCATTTCTGGAATGCTCCCTACATGCCTTCAGCGCCAGTTTACCCATTTCCTACTTTGTTGATGGCCTCAGCAATCAGGCTTACCTTATCCCTCTACATTCTATACCTAACCCATAACATTGAAAATTGACATTGAAAATCTTTTGGTTTTCTTGACCCTTCCAGCAATTTTTAAAATTTCTTTTCTTTAGTTGGAGGAGGAGGAAGTAGTCTAAAATTGCTTTCTTGAACTTTGCCAAATCATGTTATGCTTTCACTGATCTTTTCTGAATAAAATTATTTACTCTTCTCTTGTGCTCTTAAATGATGTGTTTGCTTCTATTTACTATGAATTCCACTTGCCTGTTTGATATCAGTCTTTCAGAGAAGAGAGATTATGTATTATATATCCAGCAGAGGGTCCAACACTGCCTTGTACACAATATGTGCTCAACAGGTATTGGTTAAAATTGATCCATTTGCTCCCCAGTCTTACATTCTCCTCTACTTACTATTGCCCCATAAATTCTCCCTTCTTCCAGTACACTCATTCTCTCATTGCCATGAATTTTTGAACTTATCATACCTTTTAGTCCATCTCTAATTTGTTCTAATATCTTAAGTCCCTGGCTTTGCTTACTTCTTTCTTCAACTTAATCTCCAAGTCCAATGCTCTCAACTTCCTTGCCTTATTTTCCTTTTGTTTTGCCCATCTGCTAAAACTTTAAAAAAAACTGGGCCAGTGCAGGAATCTGTCTTCCATACCCCTCTACTCAAGCTCCCGAGGACCACTGGAGAAAATTACAAAACCATGAAATTTCTGCCACAGTAAAATGTGCAGTGGAGAGACCTTGTCGCGGATCCCGACTAGCACTTCTTCTCATTATGCACACAAAACACTTCCATCCTCCATCCTCAATGAAGTGCTTAAATTCAGGCCCACTCCCTCACCATTAGCAGTGAATTTCACTTCCTGATTGGCAGAGGAAACAGAGGCTCTTAGATGGGCAACCACAACATGTTTTTTAAACTATAAAGTATTATGCCTTTGTAAGACATGCTATTTCCTTTTAATAGGGGCTCAAATGACTTTATAAAAATAATTTTTAAATCCATGACACTGTCCTCTATATTTAATAAAACTTCACAGCATGCTTAAAGGCAGTATTTCCCCATTTTCAGTATTTCTAGACCATCACTGCTAAACTACTTAAAGTTTAGAAAAGGACTATATTTGTATCAACTTATAACACAATCCTCTTTTTATATGTGTGTACTAAAGGTATTGCATCTTTTAATGATTTACCTCCACTGTATTTCTCCTCATAGTAACAGGATATAAAATCATCAGAAAAACATTAATAAGTTAATTATTAATTTTCCTTGGGATATTCTCTTATCTGAGACACCGAAATGCCTACATATCTATCTAGAAACTCCACCTAGCTCTAGGAAGACAGGGATCTTTTTATAGTAAGTCTTATATACACTCCTACCAGCTAATGGTCAGTTTCAGTGGAGAGATGATTGACGTCCCCAGTGAGTCTTTAACCTTGCGTGTACAGGCCAATGGACAGTTATTTCTAGCTGAGTGCCATGCTGGCTGTCTATTGCATTCATTATCTCATTTGGATTGACAAGATTGCAGAAGTCAAACCTACTTGGAAATGCTTGGTCATTAGTGTCTTCCGATCATCTTCAATCTGCCGAAACTTGGCCTTCAGCCCTTTCATTTGGGTTTCCATTTTTAAAACATATTGGAAATCTCTCTGAGTTCTCAAGTTTAAAACTTCAATAGACTGGGACATGTTCTGAACCTGTTAAACAAGAATGTTGGCTGTACGTTATTGTCAGTTTACAGGTATATGCAAGGACTACCAAAGTAGCAAAAACATTAACATAAGGAATTAGAAGTGCCAAATACATAATCGCATTTCCATACTACACATTTTTGTAAGGAGAATTTTTTATGACAAGCCTTCAGAAAATATAGCAAGAGAAAATTATACCTAGGCAAGAAATAATAAGAAGTGCATTTTAACACTGGAAATTACTGAATATAAATAAGGACTTAATAGATCAGAAAAATAAACGTTAAAAATAGAAATTTCATTCCAAGGCTTTGTACACTTGTAAAGGCCAACTTGTTAAATGTCTAAATAAGTTGTTTCTTTAAGTAATGACACTAACTTCTTAAAGGTCTGGGATGCTTAGCAACTGTGGATGGTAGTGAAGTGTCCAGCAGACCTAGAATGGATTCATTCCAGTATATTTTATTTTGTTTTGTTTTGTTTTTTGCATGCTGGGTTGAAGTCCACCCAAAGTTGAGATGGAATTGATCAACATGAGTGGGGGCAGTGCTAAGAAACCTTCTAGACTGAAGAGCATACTGTTATGGGACTTCAAAAGTGGCAGCTGTATCAGATGCTTGGTAAATAAGCAGTAAACACATGTTATGATGATGGCACCATCTCAGGTTCATTGATTCCCCAAGCTATAGAAATAGCAAATAGGTGACCTATAAAGCCTACAGAAGTCAGAGGAAAGAAAGACTGCTTTAATTTTTGTGGCAGCAAAACCTGGACAATGTGAAGGCTTTTAATAGTAGGGGAGTTGTTGAATGAAGTGAGGAATGGCATATTAATAAACTTTTATAATTAGTATGTTAGATTCTTTCTAGTCTTGCTACCCCAAGTGTTGTATATGGAGCAACAATTTTGGCATTGCCTGAGAGCTTGTCAGAAATGCAGAATCCTGGGGCCTACCTCAGTGCTACTGATTCAGAATCTTCATTTTAACAACACCCCCCCCCCCCAAGGGTTCCTATTGAGTTTGGTAAGTGCTACTTGGCAAAAGCATTGCTTTACATGGAGCGATTTCCATAATCTATTGTTAAGTGAGAAAAGCAAAGCATAAAGAAAAATATAAAATTTTATTTTATTCTAAATCAAACTGATTTTATATCTTTACACACACATATGTAACAGAAAATGGGATAAACAAGTAGAAATATACAGAGAAAAGTATGGATGAATTAGAAGAACATGTATTAGGAGTTTATCACTAGTGTTCTGGCATGATGATGGGGAGAGAATAAAGGTAAGAAAATAAATATTTTAGAAAAGGGTCCCTGATCATTATAATATGTATAAGTCCATTTGCATAGAATTATATATTTGTATACATAAATAGATACATGAGAAAATCATCACCAAAAAATCATGTTGGGATTTCAAGTCAGTTTTACATGTTTTTTTTTATTATTATTCAATTTCTTTTTAAATGAACATGTATTGTTTACATAATCAGTGAAAGTTATTTAAAAAGTTATGAATTACCACTAAAGGAGGGATGATCTGTTCAGAGATCAATTTTTGTCATCAGATAAAGTCACAAAGCTTAGTGTACCAGCCAGCTATAGAGAGCCCATGGCTGATTCCATCCTCAGAGCTGACAGCTCAGCAAGCAGTGAATTCTTCTGCCCTGACCTGTGTTGGTTCCTCCACTTTCCCTGTCAGACAAGGCCCTATTTTTCTGTTTCATTTTCCTCTGCTGTCTTGATCCATTGTCCTGCCCAATTTTATTCCTGCCTTTTCTGGACAATTCAGTCTGGCTTATATAAAAATCAATGATGTAATGTGTGCATTGAGTGGGAGCAGGCAAGGGGCTCCACTTATGAGCTCTGTGAGGTTAGAGGCTGTGTCCTATTCATCTTTTCTTCCCAAGACCTTGCACAGAGCCAGACACAAAATAAGAGCTCAATACATATCTATTGAATAAAATTATCTTAGGTTTCCAATAGTAGTAATAAGTAACTAGAATATTAATATTTTAAGAAGAGTTTCCCCTCTTCTTTCACAGTTTAGGCTATAACATTTTAGGACTACCAGATATTTCTTAATTTATAACTATTCCTGCATTCAGAAAGCTTCATTTTTTTAATCTTTAGTGCAGTGCAAAATTACTTAGACAACATTGAAAGCATGGCAACTGCATCTTGGATAAATGTAATGCTCTCAAAATAATTTTCTAACATCATTTATGGTTAAGCATGAATAAAGAAAAGCCATTTGTGTTAAGAAACAGTTCCACACATTTGAATATGTCATTTATCTATGAAGACACCACACTAGCATGGCCAGCCTCCTCCTAGAAATTATCATGTGCCTATGCAGAGTCCGTATAATCTGAAAATCACTGGCCAGTGACTATATTCTGGATAAAGCTAAAATAACCTCTCTTTTATTTTGCATCTGAGTTACCCTACCATGTTAATTCTCAATTTTATTTGTGTTGTGGGAAAACATACTGAAAGAAATTTGCTGAGACTTGATTGTGACCTTCTATATAGCAGAATCATGGTCATTATAAGGGCTACATTTGGAGTAATGGCTGGAGATAGAGCTGGAAAGGATTTGGCCCTGGGGTGTCTTTTGCTTTTCCTGCTGGTTGTGTCTAGGATGGTTTAGTTTAGCTTCCACTGGTTGCAGGATCCACTTAGCATCAATTTTGTCCTCACCTGTACTGATGATATGCTGGCCTGAATACGCATTGTAACACTTACAAGGAGAACACTCTGCTGTGGTTCCTCTCTTAGTCTGCTCGTCTCTGATGTTCTGAAATTCAGCTTTCCATATGTGTGCCTGTACTTAGACCCTCTGTACATAGCTTGGCAAACTCATTTCCCCCCTTCACTGATAATTTACTTGAACTCTTTATTAAGCCTTGTTTTTTGTATAAATAAGATGACTGAGGCCCTACTGAAATTAAACTCAAA
>PVKH010049541.1:0-10085 GCA_004027955.1 Chaetophractus vellerosus | reverse complement strand
TTTTTTTTTTTTTTTTTTTTTACCCTCTTATGGCCTCTTAGCTTATTGTCCTCTGTATCATCAGAAAAATATTCATTTATTCATTGTTTATTCGTGCCACAAATATTTGTTAGACACCTACTGTGTGCTATTCAATTGTGGTAACTAAAATGGAGATGCTCTTAAAAATTTTTTGGCAGCAAATGATAAAAATTCCACAATTTCAACACATATATGTTGCAGTGTATCATGATTTATAACTGAAAGCAGAAGGCAGGTGAAACCCCTCTTTCTTTTGTGTCATTTTTATACCCAGATTCTTTTCCTGATTTGACATAGTCCTGACTGAACACATAGTAATATATCTCTTGATTAACAGGGTATTTATTTGATAAAGGAACAAGTGTGCCTGAAATCCATTAATAAATGAGTCACCCTCTCAATGATGTTCCGGAAAGGATTTGAATTATAGGAGAATATATGTGTGTGTGTGTGTGTGTGTGTGTATTTTTTAAAAATAGGGATTTTGGCAAAATTCATTGACCATTTAGTGCTGTGTAGCCAGGACCTTTAATCCTTGGGGTAATGAATCTTATGGGACCAATTTAGTTTTACCCAGGAAAAAAAATGTCCCTTCTCTGAATGAGATCTGAGTTTCATTATATGGGGTTGCTACATGTTATTTAGTGAAAGTCATGTCCAGAAGCTTCTGATTCAATTCATATGTCATTTCTTCTTTTCCACCTGTATCCATGAGGTGGCTGAGTCAGAAAGCATGCTGGAATTCCACTTGGAAAGCTATCATTAACACAGTTCAGGCTGAAAGCTCAGCTGTCTGTGGAAAATGAATGAAAGGATGCTTGAGCATGGCTTTCCTCAGAAGAATAAATTAAGGATTAATGCTGCATTTCAACTAGAGTTGGCCAATGATTATTCTCTGCACCAGGGTTTCTCAAATAACAATCCTTGGGTGAATCATGGAAGTGAAAGGAAGGAAAGTACTGGACCAACTTGAGGTGGGGTGGGGGGCAAGTTGCATGGGAATATATACTGAACCACCTAAAGCATATTTTAATTAGCCACAGTGGAACAAGCACAGAATTAACTATGCTTTGGACTCAAGACACTTTGAAGCAGCTAGAGGGATTTGGGGGATAAATAGCTTTAACTTTGTCCAAAGAAAACCACTATATATAACACATCTGTTGGTGGTTAACAGATCTTCAACATGTCCAAAAGACTGAAAATATTGTATATTTAAGGGATAAAATTTTGGGTTCTCTGCTTTTTCATGACTTCAGTGGTAGAAAGGAAAATTAGAAATGGGATTTCTAGGCTTACTTATAAGAACTTTTAGAACTATTTAAAGAAACCCAACAGCCTAAGGACAGTTTGAATATCCCTTCAGCTAAGGCATTATGTAAGCAGAGGAGTGTGCAGTTAATTGTGTGGTTAAAATAGTTACATTCTGATGGCTCAATTCTATATCATGTATGGCGATTTTCTTCTCGTGTAGGGTAATTTTCTCCCTAGCAGATCCTACTGGGGCCTGGAGCTTGGGAGGAAGCTTTCATTTGGATTGAAGTGGGTGGTAACTCAGGATGACTTTCCTGAAAAGGCTGGTTATAGCAGCAAGGAAGAATCTAGATGTCGTTTCCATAACTGCCAGGGATGCTGCCTCCAGTTACCCTATCCACCATGTTGGTGGTGGTGTTACCCTCTTAGTGTTACTCCTCTTAGATCCTCAGAGGAGATGCCGTGGTTCTCAACCCTGACCACATGGTAGAATTTCCTGGAGGCCTTTTAAAAAATAAAGATTCCAAGACCCATGCTCAGATATTCTAATTTCATTGATATGGGGTGGGGCCTGGCCCTGTGTATTTTTAAAATGTTCGTGAGGTGATTGTTGTGCAGTTGGCTGTGAGAACCAGAGAGAGAGGCAGCTGGATATCGACGAAGGCCTCTCATAGATAAAACATATACATTAGACATGTTTTTTTCTTCCATGGTCACTTGCAATGTGTCTTTTTTCAAAGCCCAATTCAATTTTTCTGTCTTTGGCACTGACTCTCCTTCTAGTAGAACTTTTGTACTATGTATAGAATTATTCTTTTAATATTGTGTGTTGACCAGGCATGGTACACATCTTTCAGCTAATCTATGTTGTTTGTAAAATGCCACTTTACCTACCACAGTTAGCTAGAATAAACCACACTGGCCACGTATTAGGGCCTGGTTAACTTTTCTCTGAACGATTTTATTGTTTAGTTGGTTTATTGTCAATCAGTAATATTGAAATAAAATTTGGTATGTATTTTACATAGTGTATAATAGTAAAAGTTGACATGTAGAGAGTTCAGCTATTCTACATTTGAAAATAGCCAACTCTAACCCTTTTCCAGCCTGTACCTCCATTTCTTTTAGGCTGAAAGTACATGCCCAATTATATAATATAGTTTATGCAAACAGTATTTCATGAATGAAGTTTGAATGGGTTCCTGTGCAGTGGTAAATTGGCTCAGTGATCTCAGCCTGACTTTTTGTATTGGTGTGTAATCTGGAGAAGTTTACTTAGTTCCCTTTAAGGTAGAGCCACTTTGATGGATCTGAAGTTAGGGAAATATCCTTAAGTAATCACAGTATGTAAACATCCACAATCAGCAATCAGATAAATTGGGAATCTGTTATTTGCTTTGTTAAAGGGATTATCCCAGGTTTTCTTTAGAGATTCAGTTGATTTAGGCATTTAAGCTGGGTCACACTAAGGAGACTATGCTAGTTCATTGATTATATTCTGTAAGGAGCACTGTGTGGCACTTTTCGAGAAACCTTAATACATTTTTCATAAAACAACAAAAGATTCATAAGGGTATTTATCATGATTAGTAGGTGAAATACTTGGCCAGGCTGTATCCCTATGAAGACAATAGACCTAGGTAGTCTGGGGGTGCAGAAAGAAAACAGTAGGAGTAGGGAGTATCAGAGACTGGAAATGGGAGAAACACCTGGAGTTGGTTCTACTATTTATTCCGTGCTTTTGTCCATTACAGTATTTTATGTCTTCTTTTTGTGTGTCAAATGGTTGCCTCCTCATGTTCAATACCAGCATTTATATAGTCTTAAATTCTGAAAGCATTTAGAGACACTTTTCTCATTTTCCTTATTGGACTCACTGATGGTCTTTAAAGGATTAGTAGTTCCTTTATTTTTTATTAAAATTCTCCTTTCAGTCTTCTTGGGACACCTTAGGAAGGACTGATTACTGAGTGACTTAGAGGAAGCAGTTATGGTTATGGGAATTTAAAGGAATGTGGGAATTAGTGAGAAGTGGAGGTTGGGGTATATTTTAGTTTCCTAGTCTGCTCAAGAAAATACCATTAAATGGATCAGGTTAAACAATGGGAATTTATTTGCTTATGTTTTTTTTTTTTAAGATTTATTTTATTTATTTATTTCTACTTGCCATCGTTGTTTGTCTGCTCTCTGTGTCTGTATGTTGTGTACTCATCTTCTTTTTATGAGGCACCGGGAACCAAACCTGGGACCTCCTATGTGGGAGGGAGGCACCCATTGGGGTGAGCCACCTCCACTTCCCAATTGGTGTGTCTCTCATTGTATCTCTTCACTGTGTCATCTTGTTGCATCAGCTCGCCGCACCAGCCTGTCATGTCAGCTCACTGTCTTGCTTGTCTTCTTTAAGAGACACTAGGAACCAAACTTGGGACCTCCCATGTGGTATGTGGGCACCCAACTGCCTGAGCCACATCTGCTTCCCTGCTTATGATTTTGAGGCAAAAAGAAAGTCCAGATCAAGGCATCATCAAGGTGATGCTATCTTCCTGAAGACTCGTGTTCTGGGGTTGGCTGCTGGTGATCCTTGGCTCCCCTATCACATGGCAAGGCACATGGTGGTGTCTCCTGGTCTCTCCCTTCTCTTCCAGGTTCTGTCGATGTCCAGCCTCTTGCTTCCCGTGACTTTTTCTCTGTTTTAATTTCACTCTGCTTATAAAGGACTCCAGTAATAGGATTAGGATCCATCCTGTTTGAGTGGCCACATCTTTTTATCTGAAGTAACTTCATCAAGAGGTCCTGTGTACAATGGGTTCACACTCAAAGGAATGGATTAAATTTGAGAACATATTTTTCTGGGGTGCGTGCAGCTTCAAAGCACCACAGGGAAGTTCTAGGAAAGAATGTAGGAATGTGTATGGAGGAAAGGAGGAGCAGAGAAGTTTAATTTAGAGGTTTCTTTCCTTGTTTCTGTTTGCAGTTGAAATCCACACAGATGCCAAATCTGTATTATTATATATTTTTAGAAAAAGTTCATGAACTTTTATTTTGAAACTTTTCCCAACCATTTGAAAACAAGAATTGTTGAGAACAATTCTACTAGAAGTAAATCTCCGTGAGTCTAAGGGCCAATTTGTGCCATCTCTCGAGGCTATAATGCTGAGCAGAGTATGAACAAAGGCTTCTGTTTTTCCTAATCCCTTATAGGATCACCTACCAAGATCTTAGAGAATTTGGCTCCAGAGCTGGCCTGAGTGAGGAATCCTTTGATGTTTCTATGTTTGTTTTTCCTGTTGTTTCCACTGTATGGAGGTCCATGTTGAGACCCTGTCTCCTCACGACGCAGGAGGTAAGAAGGGCGGTCAGCTAGAAACATGACCATGACCGGCCAAACCCATCATTGAGAGCACAGTCCTGGCAACAGTCACCTGAAGTTGTATTAATGTTGTGCTAAATTATCATTTTCCCAAAACCGGAAAATATTGTCTTGCACTAAAGTGAGATAATCTCAGCTTTTGGCTTGACGGAAGCTGTGGTGCACCTTTCTTCGGTTGTCCCACATCTGGGTCCATCTGACACAAGCTGCCTCTGCCATGCCGCCCAGGTCCGACCCCCAGGAGATCAAAGTTGTGTCCTTAAGGTGCAGTGGTGGGAAAATTGGTGCCACTGGCCCCCAAGATCAGTCCCTTGGGTCTATCTCCAAAAAAGTGCAGTGATCACATCGCCAAGGCAATTGGTGACTGGAAGAGTCGAAGTATTACGGTGAAACTTACCATTCAGAATAGACAGGGAGTACCTTCTGCCTCTGCCCTGATCATCAAGCCCTCAAGAAACCACCCAGAGGTGGAAAGAAGTAGAAAAACATTATATATAATGGAAATAACACTTTTGACAAGATTATTGACATTGTCCGAAAGATAAAATACCAATCTTTAGCCAGAGAACTCTGGAATCATTAGAGAGAGTCTAGAGACTGCCCTTTGGAAATTAAAAAAAAATAGTTAAAAACTACATTTAACTCTTTTTATCACCTTGTTTTAATTTAATAAAACATTGAAACCACCATACGTTGACAAGTTGGTGAAGTTGGGACTAACTCAAGGTCAACATTTTAGTTTCTGTTTTCTACTTTCCCCCATCCATACCTTTGTTCAATGAGCATTTCCTTGAGCCAGACAGACATCCTTTTCCCCAGGTGCCTGGCGATCTCTCCTGATGCTCTGTGACCCTTCACTGTCAGCCTCACTCTCTGGGCAGTATGTTCTGGTCCTGAACTCTTTGATTCTTTCCTCCATCCCACCTCCTTAATAAATTGTCAGGACAATGTATTGCTGCCTCAGAACTTGTTAGGAGAGGAAGCTAATCTGATAAATTAATTTAGAATAATGAGTTAATGGGCCACAATGCTCTAAAGCAAGGGTCAGAAAACTTTTTCAGTAAAGGGCCAGATAGTAAATATTTTAGACTTTGCAGACCATACTGTCTCTACCACAATTATACAACTCTACCATTGTGCAAATGCAGCCATGGACAATGCTTAAATGAATGTGCATGGCAGTGTTTTAATAAAATGTCATTTATGGACACTGAAACTTGAATTTCATGTGACTTTCACTTGACACAGAATATTATTATTTTGAAAATTTTAGTCACTTAGAACTGTAAAAAACTATTCTTAACTCCTGGGTATTAAAATAGGGTGCAGACCAGATTTGGCCTGAGAGCCATAGTTTGCTGACGCAGGTCTAAAGTGTAAGCCTTCTCAAATAATTTTTTTTCCATATATATTGGGACTTTAAATTGCTTTAACAAAACAAGATTGCTTTAACAAAAGGAACAATTAATAATTTCAGGCATCAGGTGTATGTGAGGTGGGGAGGGGATGGGTGAAGGTTTCAACAGCTCTCCATCACAGATCAGAGATGACTTTTATTTCTTTAATAGCAACTCTGAGAAGAGCCTCATCTTTCAGTTGCATCTGATTAGCCTCTTGTAAGCACACCTGTTAAGTAGGTATCACTGAATTAACAACCCAAACTTCTTTAGCTTTTTTTTTTTTAAGATTTATTTTTTATTTTCTGCTTTTTGTCTCCCTGCCTCCCCCTCCGCCCCGCCGCGGTGACGCGCCGAGTCAGCTTCACCGTTGAGCGGTGGCCTTGCCCGCTTGCGGGCGACTCTGCCCTGCCCTCAGGCGGCTCCGCTCTGCCCGTGGTGGCTTTGCCCTGCCCGTGGCGGCTTTTACCCTGCCCGTGGTGGCTTTGGCCCTGCTCATGGTGGCTTTGGCCCTGCTCATGGTGGCTCTGCCCGGCCCACGGCGGCTTTTGCCTTCTCAAGCGGTCCGCCCGCCCAGAGAGGACCCAGGGACTGAACCCGGGGCCTCTCATGTGGTAAGCCGGTGCCCTATCCACTGGGCTATACAGTCGGCCCTCCTTTAGCTTTTACAACAAGAAGGTTCTGCATTCACAGTGTGAGTCAATCATGGAGCCCTCCTGATTTGTCCTTGGAAATACTGTGATTTTTTTTCATGTTTCTTCATCCTACTGCAATACGTGTCCAGAGTGGCTGGTCTGCTTTCCCTCTTGTTTAAGGTAGACCAAATTATTTGGGGATATGTAACAAACAAACACACAAACAAAAAACCCTGAATCCCAGTGGCGTAACAAACAAAGATTTGTTTTCTACTGCATTGGATTTGCAATGCAGATTGGTGACAGCGGAGTGGGGGAGGTGTCTCTGCGCCATTCAGTTCCTCAGGGACCTAGTTTCTTTCATCTGATGGTCTTGCTTTCCCCCCAGACCTTGCAGTATTCCACTGAATCCTTTGCATTGGAAAAGCAGTCAGGGGAAGAGTGTGGGAGCTGATTCCTCTCTGTTTGGGCCTGAGCTGCTTAAACTTCCATATATGGCAGCTGGGTTACAAGAGCAAGAAAGCAGCACGTAAGAGCTGTGAGTCTGTTAGGGCCTAGGCTTGGAAACTGCCACACCATCCCTCTTGCCATATTCTACTGCTTAAGCAGTCACAGAGCTTATACTGATTCAAGAGGCGAGGCTGTAGCTCTCACCTCTCCATGGGAAGAATTTTAGGGTTTGCAGCCGTAGAGTGTTAGGTTGGGAGCTGATGTGAGTGAGTACATGATAATGTCGCCAGATTTTGTCTAGATTCTTGGCTAAACTGCAAGAAGTGAACTCCAAGAGCACACTACATTGATTAGGCCAGTAATTTATTAAGGTACGGAGGGAAGAGAAATGGGAGAAAATAACAGATTATGGGTCCCAGAGAGAGGAAGGGGCTGAAGAGTAATAAAAAGGGCCGATTTACAGGTTAGAGATTATAAATGCTGGAATAAATGCTCAGGTTTTACTTGTGTGTTGATCCAGGTGGGGGCAACATGGCAAGAGCAGGGCACAGAAGGCAAGAACAGGGGTCAAAAGGCAAGAGAGGGCTGGTCTGGCCTTTGCATTTGCTTTTTAAACCATTAATTATGCTGCCCCTTTGCTAATGACAGAGGAGGAGTTCCAGTTGTTTGCTGTTTTGATTGAGTACCCCACCCATCAGTCCCCTGGGAGGGCCCAATGATAAGGCCTCTGGAGACTATCTGGGGCTTCTCATGGCTTCTGGAGGAAATCTCGTTCCGAATGGGAGACTCTCATGAGGGTCTTCAGCAGCCACCTTGGGGATATTGAAGAACACGTGTTAATGGTAGCGGTTTTTCTGCCAGGTTCCAGATCCGTCTATTGATTCCCTATTTCACCTGCTTCAATAATAACACAGAAATCATGTCCCACTGTCAACTAAAGGTCAGTGACCCTAAGGACATATTAGGGTTAACAAGCTGATTTTTCTAAAGTGTGGATTGGGAAGCGATGACCTGTGGGCCAAATCTGCCAGCTGCCTGTTATTGTAAATAAGTATTTACTGTAGCACAGCCATGTCCATTCGCTTATATAAATCTGTGGCTGCTTTTGTACTACAGTGGCAGAGTTGAGTAATTGCAGCAGAGACCGTGTGGCCCACAAAGCCTAAAATATTTACTGTCTGGCTCTTTTTAGAAAAAGTTTGCCAACCCTGGCTCTAAAGAGACTCAGAAAATTCCCCACCATTATGACCAAGTGCAATCAGCTTGCAAAAGCCAGATCCATGTTAGTGATTGACATGAGGACAAATGCATTACTGACTGTCATGAAGTGCTCTTGCTTTGATAACAGAAGCCTTGAAAAGTGAGAAGCTGTGCATTTTGCCATCAAAATCACCCAACTCTCTGACAGGATGAAATTTCTGGTAATTTTAGTGTGTTTGTTCTTGGCACCCATTACCCAGAACCTGGCAGCAAGCTATATGTTCCCTTTCACCTTCTTCCTTTACATCCTCCAACTCCATGGCTGCAAAAGTAGTTGCAGTTGGCAAGACCGGGAGTGTTTTTTTTCTGCTTATGTACCTTGGCTCGGACTGCTAAAGGAGACTTCTAGAGCTTAGAGTTGGTTGGTACTTTTCTGAGGCTTCACAGATGCCATTTCTTTTTGTTGATGGGAAAATCTCCCAATTGACACCCTTTATTTTAAAACAAAGTTCCAGGCACTGGTCTTCCTTTTGTATTTTTTATTTTTTTAAATCAGGTTTAGATTATCTCTTTTAAGTTGTGTGTGTACATGCTGTAGGGATAAATTAAAAAGGCGTAATTATCTAATCAGTCATTTGAATTTGATATTTAGAATTCTTTTCTCTCTCTCCCTTGTTTTCTTTCTCTCTGAAGCGGTACTTTAGTCATGTAATTCACAGGTAATACACATTGATAATTCACTTGTAAAAAGCCTAAAGAATCCTAAGAGTCACTTTTCAAACTTCTCTTCCTTCCTCCCTCTTTCCCTCCCCCTCCTTTACTCCCAGCCTCTCTCCTTCCCTCTCACTTTCCTTCCTTCTTTCCCTCTCTGTAATACACAGAAGAGCTTGTGGTCACACCAATGAATTGGAAACCCAAGAGATATTTTAGATACATGTACTGTGTTGCCATTTACGTGATGGGTCTCTTGGCTGACTTATCTAAAGACATGTGGAGGAGGACCTGGTTCAACCTATGCTTTATCATCTCATCATTCAATATCAGGGAACAGACAGAAATTTCTAAAAACTTCACTTTCCAAGGAAGCCAGGGACTTGACGGCATCCAGGAGTGATGCTTTCTACCGTCTTTAGACTCCATGAAATTATGGACTCAACATGAAATTGTGTACCCCTTCACCATTTTATTTAGGTTTACAGAAAGAGCGTGCATAAAATACAGAGTTCCCATATACTGCCCTACTTTTCAATAGTGTGGTACATTTGTTATAACAAATGGAAGAATATTTTTACAATTGTAGTATTAACATTAGGGCTCACTGTGTTATAAATTCTATTTAAAATTTTTTCATTCTGGTAACATATATACAACCAACAATTTCCCTGTTTAACACGTTCAAATATATAATTCAGTGCTGTTAATTAGATTCACAATATTGTGCTACCATTTTCACCATCCATTATCAAAACTTTTCCATTAACCCAAATAGCAACTCTGTAAAACTTAAGCATTAACTTCTCATTCCCTCTCCCCAGCTTGGCCCCTGATAATCTGTGTTCTGGTTTCTGACTCTATGAATTTGCTTATTCTAATTATTTCAATAAAAGTAAGATCATACAATATTTGACCTTTTGTCTTTTTGGCTTATTTCACTCAACGTGATTTCTTCAAGGTTCATACATGTTATTACATGTATCAGAACTTCATTCCTTTCTATAGATGAATATATTCAATTGTATGTTTTTTTTTTTTTGGTTA
>PVKH010049540.1:0-10085 GCA_004027955.1 Chaetophractus vellerosus | reverse complement strand
GTTTTAGGTGTACTTCCATAGAACGGAGAATACATGCTGACCATAAGCCAACCGGGTCCAGAACTCTGAGGACCTGCAATTCCTATGCTACAACTCAATGGACTCAACCAGGGCACCTAGATGGGAGCTGATGATGGAAGACGGCTATGCAGGGGAATCCAGAGTGCCTGCATCTGCAGGCAGGATAATCCCTTCCTTTGTGGAAGGGACATTACCATTCCAGACTTCTTAAGATTGGGGGAACAACTATGGACTAGAAAGGGCTTGTTGGAGTCCTGATATAGACTTATGAGGTATGCAAAGCAAGAATTGCAAAATTATGTGGAGCCAGGGTCATTGGACACTTTGGGAGCAGGGTGAGGGAAGAGCAATTATAACACAGATTTTTTTTTTGGGGGGGGACCTGGGAATTGTCATGGATGATGCTGCAATGGAGGATGTAGGCCAATGTGTGATCATGTATCATTCAGGAACTGTAAAGAAGAGAGAGTTGTCTATGGCCTGAACTGTGATCTATGCCTGATGGCAAAGCCCCAAAATGTATGTAACTATCAGAGGCGTTATGCCATACTTAGGGATGTGCATGTGGCGGGTTGTGGGAGGGGTGCAGGGGTGGCATATGGGTACTCCTGGAATCTCTGTGTAACATTTGTGTAATCAATGTATCCTAAATATGTATATAGATATATAAAAAACAAATAAAAAATTAATTAAAAAAAAAGAAAGTGAGAAGAATGGAAATAATAGAACAGGATCTCAGGAAATTGAATGACAACATGAAGAGCACAAATGTATACATTATTGGTGTCCCAGAAGGAGAAGAGATAGGAAAAGGACCAGAAAGAACATTGGGGAGATAATTACTGCAAACTTCCCAAAACTTGTGAAAGACATTAATATCAATATCTAAGAAGGACAACACATCCCAAACAGAATAAATCTTAATAGACCTACTCTAAGACACCTATTCAGAATGAAAATATCAGAAATAAAGTGAGGATTCAGAAAGCAGCAAGAGAAAATCAATACATCACATAAAAGGGGACCTCAATAAGATTAAGTTCTGACCTCTCATCAGAAGCCATGGAGGTGAGAAGAAAATGGTATGATGTATTTAACGTGATAAAAAAGAAAAATTGCCAGTCAGGAATTCTTTATCCAGAAAAATGTCCTTCAAAAAGACTATGCATTTACAGTCTTCACAGATTAATAACAAATGAAAGAGTATGTTACCAAATGACCAGCTCTACAAGAGATATTAAAGGGGGTGCTGCAGCCTGAAAGGAAAACAAAACAAAGTTGAAAGACTTGGAGAAGGTTGTAAAAACAAAGATTATTAGGAAGGGTGAGTTAACACTTAAAAGACAGACAATAGTAAGATATGACAAGGGAAATAGAAAGGATAAAATGGAGGATGTAAGTAATGTCTTTACAGTAATAACACTGAACATTTATGATTGAACTCCTCAATCAAAAGAAATAGATAAAATGGATTTTAAAATATGAGCTATATATGTGCTGTCTACAGGAGACTCACCTAAGATGTAAGGACACTACCAGGGTGAAAGTAAAAGGTTTGGGAAAAAATTCCATGCACCTATTAACTAAAATGATCTGGATTAGTGATTGCAATATTGGAAAAAAAGAGATTTTAAATACAAATGAAATTCATAAATACAGATGAAAAAAGTCAATATATATTAATAAAAGGGGCAGGGAGAAAAAGACATCTCTATAATAATAGTTGAAGACCTCAATACACACAATTCAGCATTGGAAATAACATGTAGACAGAGGATTAATAAAGAAACTGAGAACTTGTATTATGTTGAATGATTAATGAACTAGACCTAACAAACTTTTATAGAGTGTTGCATCCTGAAACAGAAGGATATACATTGTTTTTATGTGCTTCTGTATCATTTTCCAGGATAGATCACGTGTTGGGTCACAAGACAGGTCTCAATAAATGTAAAAAGCCTGAAATTATACAAAGCACTATGATCATAATATAATGAAGCTGGAAATCAACAACATATTGGAAAAAAAGGAAAATTGAAAAAATATAGAGTTTAAACAACACACTCTTAAATAATCAGTAGTTCAAAGAACTTATAAGGGAAATGTGTAAATGTCTTGAAACAAATGAAAACAAAAACACAACATATAAAAACCTTTGGGGGCAACCAGCAAGATAGTAGCAAAGTAAGGAACGCTGAGAGTCAGCTTGTGCTGGAGGGCAGTTAGTAATTTCCCAGACCTATCCAAAGCACCTGTTTGGGAGCTCCAAGAGACCAGAAAAGCTTCCTGAAACATTCATGAAGGAATGGAAGGAAGAGACTGCACATCTGCAGAGAAAATTCATGAGTAGAGCACTCCATGCCATGGAGGCTCATGCTCATGCTCCACTGCTAGTGCAAGCCACCTTGGGAGATATTCCATGGCTGGAATTGGAAGTTCCATTTCCCAAAACTGGGGGAGGAAGAGATAGTTGGGCACCAACTTCAGGTGCTGATTATCAAATTGGATTGTCTAAGTATAATCCTAAAATCAACTAAAGTTTGAACCTGTCCAAGTCATAAAGAGGCTGGTAGCTGTCATTATAACACTATCCCTGGCATGAGGGGAAGTGAGGTGGATTGAAAATTGCTGTGCTGGTAGGGACTAGCTTCTTTCCATCCAGATCAGATTGTAGCTCTAGCCTAATAGCCAGCTCCATCTCTTGCAGGGAGGAAGCCAGTGGACCTGTTCCAACCTCTTCAGGAAACTACAGGCCATGCCATGGAGGCCCATGCTCACCCTACTCTGGCAGTGCTAGCCTCCTCAGGAGCTATTTTGTGACTGGAGTTGGAAGCTCCATTTCCTAAAAAGAGGGAAGGAAGAGAGAGTTGGCAACTGACTTCAGCTACTGATTAGTAAATTCAGTTAGTTAAACTATAACTCCAAGAACAGCTAAAGTTTGAACCTGTCCAAATCAGAAAGAGGGTGGTGCCACCATTTTGACTCCACCTCCAACATGAGGGTAAGAAGGGCTGATTGAAAATCACACTGATGGTTGGGACAAGCTTCTTTCCACCCAGAACAGACTGTAGCCCTAGTCTAGGCTTCAGACACATCTCTGGCAGGGACAAAGGTGGCACAATCTGCATCAGCCTTTCTGGGTAACTGCAGGTATATTTGGTCAGCACAGACTGAAAAGTTGGAAGTCTACTGGGGCAACTGTGGTCATTTTGGACCCACAAAGCACAGATTGCTGCCCATCCCTGCAGCTCCATCCCCAACTCAGGCAGTGGAGTAAGGGGCATGAATCTTAATCAGTCTCACTGGTCAACTGTAATCTAGGCCTGCATGACTTGGATTATTATACATGGCTGTGGCTCTTTCCCTGCTCCTGGCAAAGGAGAAAGTTGGGAGAAGATTCGTCTGTCCATGGGGTAATGCAGTCAGCTTGAACCTCAACAGTTCATAGCACCAACTACATCTTCAGCTCCTACTACACAATGAGCAAGGGAGAGAGAGAAAGAAAGCCCTGAACTAAAGAGAGAAACTACACCCAGAATAAATACATCTAGTAAGCCAGATGCCAAAACACCAACAGAAAATTTAAATCCATACGAAGAAACAGGAAGTTATGGCCCAATTAAAGGAATAAGATAAGCCTCCAGATCACATAAAGGAGTGGAGACAACTAATAACAGATGTTCAAAAATATCCCCGTAATAAATTCAATGAGATGGCTGAAAGACTAAGAATATTAAAATGACATTGGCTTAGCACAAAGAAGAAGTTGAAAGCACACATAGAAAAACAGCAGATCTTACAAGAATGAAAGGTACAATAAATGAAGTTAAAAATACATTGGGGGAAGTGGATGTGGCTCAAGTAATTCAGCTCCTGTCTACAATATGGGAGGTCCCAAGTTCATTTCCCATGGACTCCTGTTGAAAGCAGGTTGGCCTGCACAGACAGCTGGCCTATGCAGAGAGCTGGTGCAACAAAAACAGAAAAGAGCAGAGACGATGAGAGACACAACAAACCAGGGAGCTGAGGTGGCTCCAGTGATTGAGTGCCTCTCTCACACACCAGAGGTCCCAGGATCAGTTCCTGGTGCCTACTAAAGAGAAGATGAGAAGAGAAGACAAGCAAACACAGAGAGCACACAGTTAATGGACAGAAAGAGCAAAACAGCAAGTACAAAAACAACAATAGGGGGGAATAAATAAAAAATAATCTTAAAACATACATTGGAATAATATAACAGCAAATTTCAAATTTCAGAAGGCAGAAGAAAGGATTGGTGAATTTGAAGAAGTGGCCTCCAAAAGTGAGCATACAAAAGAAGAGATGAAGAATGAATAGAAAAAATTGAATAAGGTCTCAGGGATCCAAACAACAGTAATAGATGTGCAAACATGCATGTCATTGGTGTATCAGAAGCAGAAGAGAAAGTAAAGGGGGCAGAAGGAATATTTGAAGAAATAATGGTAGAAAATTTCCCAACCCTACTGAAGGGCATAGATATCCATGTCCAAGAAGCACAATTTACTCCCATCCAAATAAATTTGAATAGACCAACTCTGAGACACATACTAATTAGAAGGTCAAATGCCAAAGCCAAAGAAAGAATTCTGAAAGCAGCTAGAGAAAAGCAATGTATAACATATAAAGATTACCAAATAAGACTAAGGGTCTATTTTTCATCAGAAACCGTGGAGGCAAGATGACAGTGGATGATATATTTAAGATACAGCAAGAGAAAAAAATCCAGCCAAGAATCTTATATCCAGCAAGATTGTTCTTCAAAAATGAGGGTGTTTAGAAAACAGAAACCGAGAGAGTTTATAACAAAGAGACCAGCCATGCAGGAAATACTAAAAGGTGTGATGCATTCTGAAAAGAAAAGACAAGAGAGAGGCTTGGAAGAAAGTCTAGAAAAGAAGATTATATCAGTAAAAATAACTAAAAGTATCAAAAGAATGGTGAAAATATAACATGACAGATAAATCCCAAAGGTCAAAATGGGTGAAATAAGAACTGCCTTTGCAGTAATAAAATTGAATATTAATGGATTAAATGCCCAAATCAAAAGACACAGACTGGCAGAATGGATAAGAAAATATGATCCATCTATGTGCTGTCTGCAAGAAATTCAACTTAGACCAAAGGATACCAATAGATACTTACTGAAAGGCTGGAAAAGGGTATTCCACACATGCAGTAACAAAAAAAATCTGGAGTAGCTATACTTATATCAGATGAAATAGATTTTAAAAGACACTAGTAATGTGCAATCATGAGGAAGTCAGGAAAAAAATTCCACTTACAATAGCGACTAAAATAATCACATATTTAGGCATAAACTTAATGAAGGATGTAAAGCATTTGTATTCAGAAAATTACACTGCATTGTTAAGTCAAAAAAGATCTAAATGATTGAAAGAACATTCCATCCTTATGGATTGGAATACTAATTATCATCAAGATGTCAATTCTGCCACAATTTTTTAAAGATATTATTTATTTATTTATTTATTTATCCCCACCCCTTTACCATCTGTGCTTGCTGTGTCTGTCAGTTTTGTGCTTGTCTTCCCTTTTATTAGGAGGCACTGTGAAACAACCAGGGACCTTCCATGTGGGAGGGAGATGCCCAATCGCTTGAGCCACTTCTGCTTCCCACCTTGTTGAATCTATCATTATGTTTTCTTCCTTGTGTTTCTTGTTGCATCAGTTCACAATGCCATCCCATCATATCAGCTCACTATCTTAGTCATCCTCACCAAGAGGCCCTGAGAACCAAACCCAGAACCTCCCATGTGGTAGGTGGGAGTTCAATCACTTGAGCCACATCTGCTTCCCTACTGAAAGTGATATACAGATTCAATGCAATCTGATAAAAATTCCAAAAGCATTTTTTAAATAAATGTAAAACACAATTACAAAATTTATTTGGTAGGTTAAGGGGACCCAAATAGCCAGAAACATCTTCAAAATGGAAAGAAAATTTGGAAAACTCTCATTTCTGGACTTTAAATCATATTACCTAGCTAGAGTGGTAAAAACAGCATGGTACTACCATAAAGTCAGACACGTAGACCAATGGAACCAAATTGGTCAGAAACAGATCTTCGTATCTATTTTCAAATAATTTTTGACAAGCCTGTCAAACCCACCCAGCTTGGGCAGAAAAGTCCATTCAACAAATAGTACAACAAATAGTTCTGGGAGAAGTGAATATCCATAATCAAAAGAAAGAAAGAAGACCCCTATCTCACACCGTATACAAAATTTAACTACAAATTGACTAAACATCTAAATATAAAAGCAAGAACCATAAAGCTTCTAGAAGAAATTGTAGGAAAACATCTTTGAGACCTGGTGGTAGGTGGTCGATTCTTAAAGAAAATAAGAGGAGCACTGTGATGGATTTGTGATGCTTAATGTATTTAGATGTTTTAATTAATTTTACTGTAAAAGTGTGGAAAAGTATAGAGTTGATGGTAACACAGTATAGTGAGTAACAGCTGGTTTATAAATAGGAATATGGCTGGAAAGAGTAGTCTAAGGTTGCAAATATCAATTGAAAGAAAGCTAGAGAACAATCTATGGACTGAATAACAGCGTAAATCCAGAGGTGGGTGAGAATTGTGGTTGATGGTACACATTCAGAGTGCCCTTTATGAGCTAAAGCAGATGCACATCACTATTGCAGGGTGTGGGGAATGTGGAGAAGCATGGGAAAAATACAACTGGAGTAACCAATGGACTGCAGGTAACAGCAATATTGTGATATTCATGCATCTATGCCAAAGGTATACTTTGTTGATAATGGGGGAGTATGGAAAAAGTGTGCCAAATGTACACTATGGACCATGATTAGTGGTATTAGCCTGATGATATTATATCATAATCTCTAAGAAATGTCCCACCACGGTTTGGTGTGTTGATAGAGGGCTATTGTATGGAAATTCTGCACATGTGCAGGAATGTTTTGTAAGTTCATAGCTTCTGTAATAAAAAATAATTTAAAATAAATAATAGTGAGGGCTGGGGGGAAAGTACACCAAATATAAGATGTGTATCATAATTAGTAGTAAGATATTAATGATATCTTTCATAATTTTGTAACAAATTTCTCACAGCAGTACAAGGTGTTGGTGTTTGGTTGATGTATGGAACCCCTGTACACTGTCATGCATGTTTGCTTTGTAAGCTCACAAGTTTTACTATATACTTATTGTTTATGTATGCTCATGTATAAGTGATATAATAATAATATTAATGAGATGGGTTGAGGGAAAATACACCAAATGTAAGATATTTTGGTTAGTAGTAATATTTTGAGGATGCTCTTTCATTAGTTAAAAATGTTTCACTACAATGCAAGGTATTGGTGGTAGGGTGAGATCTGAGAGCCCTGTGTGATGTTATGTATGTTGTTTTGTAAGTTCATAACTATTACTATACAATTATTGTTTATATATGAGTGATATACTTCAGTAAATTAAAAAATATATATATGTGCTATAAAGGGAGTACAGAGTAGGCAGAAAGAGGAAATTATCAAAGAACTTTATTGAAGAAATAGTACATTGCTCAGAGCTTAAAGGAGAACTTTAAATTGAAAGGCTTAGCATCAAAAGGAATTAAAGGGGGCCAGCTGTAGCCCAGTGGATAGGGTGCTGATTCACCACATGGGAGGCCCAAGGTTTGGTTCCTGGGGACCTCTCCAAAGCAGGCAGGCCCCCTTGAGTAGGGCAAGCTGCCATGGGTGGGGCAGAGCCACCATGGGCAGGGCAAAAAAAGGTGCCACAGGCAGGCAAAGCCACCACGGACAGGGCAAGTCACCCGTGAATGGAGCAGATCCGCCCATGAATGGAAGCAGAGCCACCTGCGTGGTGACCTGACTCAGCGTGTCCCCACAATGGGGGGAGACAGCGCAGACACAGAAGAATGCAGAGAAATGAACACAGCAAGAGCAAGCAGAAAGGGGTGGATATGTAACAAAAAAAGGAAAAAAAAGGAATTAAAAAGACCCCCACCCTTGAACATTATTGTGGGCGAGGAGGTTGGGGGCTTGGGTTGGTCTCCATGGAACTGGGGGGAGGGTTGGAGGAAGCAGCAGGTGAACTCAGGAGACTTGCAGGTCAGTGTTTAAAACTACATTGGTGGGAATGTCCTTTTGGCAAATATGGCAGGGGAGGTTTAATTGTGCAGGGCATCAGGGGTGGAATGATATGCAGTGTCATGCCTTTAAGGAATATGGGGCATGCCTTTAAGGAATATGAAAGTGTTCATCTTGGCATAGCATGTTATTTCAGTGGGTGGAGACCCACACAATAAACAAGAAAATATTAAACTCCCATCCTGGGGAGTCTTGTTATGTTCTCAATTAGAGGGACAAGAATCTCTGGAGAAGGCTTTGATTCAACCATGTCAGTAGGGAGGAACTCAGGGTTGAGTCCCCACCACTTTGCTGGGCTATATAAATGATACTCACTCAAAAAGGCACATAGAAAAAGATACAGAAGAAGGGAGCTCCACAGACATGGAAGAGAAGAGAACTTTGATCCTGTGGCCCCAGGTAGAGAGATGAGCCCTTTGCCTGACAGCTTGCAGCTAAAGAGAAGAGAGCAGCTGAGCCCTATGCCAGCCTACAGCTGAGATAAAAAGACCTGGGCTCTCAGACCCTTAAGAGGAAAAAGGAAAGCTGACCCCTCACAGACATCACCCACCATCTTGTTTCAATGCATGGCAACTGACTTTGGGGACGAAATCAACTTTGAGTTGGACTCTTTAAGGCCTTGTCATTTAAGATTTTATCCCAAATATATACCCTTTATAAAAGCCAACAGACTTCTGGCTCTTTGCATCAGCACCCCTTTGACTGACTAATACAGGGAGGGAAGAATAGAATAGATGGAACATAGGGCATTTACAAGGCAGTGGAATTCTTCTGCATGATCTTGAAATGATGGATAGAGGCCCTTTTAGTTTTTTTCTAAACCTATAACACCATACAATCAAAATGTAAACCACTGACAATGGTTAGTAACAATGCTTTGATATTTGACATCAATTGTAATAAATGTATCATATATATGTAAAATGTAATTAATGGGGGGGGAGTGGGAAAGTGGGAGGTGTTTGGGTATATGGGAATCCCCTGTATTTTCTGTGACCTTTCTGTAACCTAAAGCTTCTTTGAAAATAAAGTGAATAAAATAATACACTTGGGGAACAAACAGAAGAAATTGTCACTGTGCAAAAAAGATAACAGATCTTACAAGAATGAAAGACAAAAAAGTTTTTATTTTATTATTTTACTTCTATCTTTATATTATTGTTATTTTTAATTATTGTTTTATTTTCTGACTATACTCATTTTTTTGGCCTTTGTTTATGGGGATATTTTGGATCACAGAAGGGTCAGAACCGTGGCAGTGGAGGATCAATGGCCAGGGTATCAATGATGGGGGGATGTGTGGGGAGTGGTACACATAGGGCATGCCTCCATGGCATATGAATATGTTAAAGTGGTCATGAGGCATTATCTTCATGGATGGAGATCCACACAATAATGAAAAGAATATTAAACTCCCATCCAGTGAAGTCCTGCTACATTCTCCAATAGAGTGGCAAGAATTCCCCAAGTACATGGGCAATGCCTAGTGAAGGAGGACAGGTCATTATGCCAGGCCCTAGATTTGGTTATACTTATGAACTTTGTTATTGTGAAATTGAATCTTATCCTAGTATTATATTTTATCTAAGGGTTACCTCCTGAAAGCCTCCTTGTTGCTTAAATGTGACCTCTCTTTAAGGCAAACTCCTGGGGATTAGCCACCCTGCCAGTGAGGGATTATTACCAAGCACTGACCAGTGATGAATCTGGAAAAAGAGCTGGACCAAAAGGGGGAAATATTGAATATCAATGAGTTTTTATGGCAAAGAGACTTCAAAGTGAGTCGGGAGGTTATTCCAGAGGTTACACTTATGCATGACTCAGTAGGATTTCCTTGACTGTCACAATAAATAGTGCTTCAAACACCAGGCTCCTGAAGGCTCTAGAGACATCTAGACAC
>PVKH010049539.1:0-10089 GCA_004027955.1 Chaetophractus vellerosus | reverse complement strand
ATGAAGATTTTTATGCAGGGGTATTAAGGTGTACGCTCAAGAACAACTTGAAAAGTTGAGCATTGAGAGAAATTGAGCTGCAGTGTAGTTGCAGTAGAGAGTTGATCTGATCCCTCTGGAAGCTCCAGAGCTGAGATGCCCCTTTAAAGTGATTCCCAATTGAGCAAACGGTCCAGGCCCTTGTAGTCAGGAATCACTAGTCATTGGTTAGGGGCCGCTCTGAGGGTACGCGTGATACTTTTAGCAAGGCAGCGGCCCTCAGCAGACTTCTCTGAAAGGGAAGCAGCTGTCTATCGGCAGCCATCATTCCAAACATCTGAAGACATGCGTGGTGGAGCCTGACGGATCTGAGTGGCACACCACTGTGTCCATTCAAACAGATGCATGAGAGAAAGACTCTTAAATGAATGCATATGCAGAAAATTTCACAAGCTATCAATATATTTAGCTATGCGCTCAGAGTAGACTTTCCCCCATGAGGTGAGGAATTCAAGGTGGTGGGTAAAATGGGGACAAAATGTAAATGTGTATAGTAGGTTGGACACTGTGCTAGGTTCTGTGTGGTGAAAACTAGGCTATCTTCAAAGTCATAATAAGATATCCTAAGGTTATCTTTTTATGTATGCTAGATATCAAGAGATGCTATATGCTTCGGAAGCACTCCAAACAAGGAGCAGGAACTGAGCAAGGATCTTCGTGTCCTGTGTTTGGGCTACAAATTGTGAGTGATATGACTTGGCTCATGTTTTGCATAAAATTGTGCTAGATAAGTTTTCCAGGGGCTTATGCAGGTAGTTGTGCAGGAAAAGACTAAAATGTATGAGAAGAACCAATAAAATATTCATAGCATTATGTAAAACTCTGAAAGAAAATTGTATGTCTCCAATCCTTAATTTAGTTCCTATAGATGGTACATGCTAAAAATATAGTATTTAGCTCTAAGTGCTTTCAGTATTTTCTATTTATATAATATTTTTAATTGGTGGCCTTTAAATTATAAAAGTACTTAAATTTTACTCCATAATTTCAAAAGATTCTCTTCATTTGACATTATGAAAGATGAAAAAAGATGTACTCTATAATTTCCCCCACCTGTGCTCTACTTCCTCAATGACCTGATTTTGTCAGCTATACTATTAAATTTCCATTTAAAGTGTTTTATAACACTTTCACTTTTATGCTTATGGTTCTGCCTATGTTTTGTCTTCAGAAAGAAGGTAAAAGTTAAAAACAATAACAGAGTTTACAATTGTATGATTACAATTTAGTCACTGAAGAACAAAGCCATTTAAATAAAATCTTAGAAGAAAAACATGAATCCTTTGCTGCTTAAAGAAATAGACTCCAAGTATCAGGGAGAGATGAGGAAGTTCACGCGTTCAAATTTGTTTCATATTTCCAAAGTTTCTAATATAGCTTTGTCGTTTCCCCAAATTTTATAAACACGTTTGTGTTTTATTACTCATGAAAGAAACTTGTACCTTTGCTGCATCACTAAAATCACACCATACGTTAGCAAATATTTTCCTTGCTTCTTTAATTTTTATCTGGCTGTTGCTTACATGCCCTACCTGAAATAGTTTTTCAGTGGGAACAAGGGGCTTTTCTTCTGTCAGTTCTTTCTCTAGCACCTGTCACAGTGCCTGCCACAGGACAATATGCACTCCATATTCATCAAGTAAATCAAACATATTATTCCTCATAGTAAATTTGCTTTCTTCTTGAAGTACCTTCTTCAACTTCCCGTTCTAGTTGTCTGGTTTGTTTTTAAGGACACTCCTTCCTTTGTTGAATACCTTTACCTTTTCTCCCCATTATTTCTCAGAATTTATGCTATATCCTTTCTTGGATTCCAGTTTTGGATATGTTTAAGTCCATCTTCAACTTTTTTTCTTTGATTTTACTTTTTTTATTTTGTTTTGTTTCTGTGTAAGTGGTTGTGGTAGATTGAAATATGCACCCACTTTAGACATGTTCTTAATCGGAATTCCTGTGAGTGTGAACCCATTGTAAACAGAAGCTCTTGAAGATGTCATTTTTAGTTAAGGTGTGACCAGCTGAAGCAGGTTGACCTTAATTCAGATTACTGGGTTAAGCATCATAAATAGAAGAAATTCAGACATAGTGAGAGAAAGTCACAGGGAGGCACCAGATACCAGAAAAAAATGGAAACCAGAGCGTTAGGAAAGGAGATTGCCATGTGATGGGAAAGCCAAAGAGCCCAAGGATTTCTGGCCAGCCAGAATGCTACCCAATCCAAGAGAAAGCAAGTCTTTGGAGCTTCTGAAACCAATAAATTCCTGTTGTTAAGCCAACCCATTGTGTGGTATTTATTTTAGGAGTTTGGCAAATTGATACAGAGGTGTTGGTTTTTAGAATGAGTTTATTGGAGGTTAACTTTCTTCCGTGTTTCATAGCTTAAAGTCTCTTCTTTTAAATTCTTGACTGATAGCTTGGCATTTAGCATTATATAGTTTAAAATAACCATGCTGCTATTGATTAACTGTCTTACAGCGATTTTTGTTTATGAGTAGCAAATTGCCAAGCTTGTTGCTTTCCTTTGCTGGCAATCTGCTTTTGGTCTCTGAAAAAAAAACCATTTTCTCTTTATGTTAGAGTTCAGCCATTCATAAAGGAATGTCTTGAGGGCTTATTATCTGCCAGGCTTTTTTTAAAGAGTGGAGTTAGCAGCAGGCAAGCAGAGAGCATCACTGCTTGAAGTAAAGAAGTGCCATTGTCTGGGTACCAGATCCCCTTTTAGGAATGCTAAACATCCTCAGGAATATGATCTCTTTTTTAAACAAAAATCAGTGGTTTGGGATTACGTGCAAACACCACAAATTCTAATCTTTTTGTGCAGGAAGCTGGAGGGCTGGGGAAAGAACTTGGAAATGAGCTTTGATCAAATCGTTCTGCTGACAGCCCTTTGATTAATTGCTCTCTCGTGGGGCTTCTAGACCTGCTGACAGAGCTTGGAGACTTTATCATTTGTACAAGGGAAGAGCTGTCCCCACCTCACCTGAGGTCTTCTTCCGTGAGTGTGTTTGGGGGACTGGCTTCCTCCATTCTTTTTATTTTTTGTTATTTCCTATCTTCTTTCGATTTTCTAGGTAAATGTAAAATCACTTCTCTAATGATGCAGAACCTCACCTCCTCCATTTCTCAAGAGGTACGTGTGGAGCAAGTTGCTTCACAGTGCACTGTGGCAACGCAGGCTTAGGCACAGCAGAAACCATCAGCAAATGCCCACTTTATTTATTTTTTTATTTTATTTTATTTTTTTTTAAGATTTATTTATTTTATTACATATCTCCCCTTCCCCCCCGTTGTGGCGACGCGCCGAGACTTGGTCACTGCGCAGGCGCGGCTTTCCCCGCTTTTGGGCGGCTTCTGCTTCCATCACGGCCGGCTTTTCAATTCGCGGGTGGCTGGCTGTGCTCGATTCGCAGGCGACCTGCCCTGCCCGTGGCAGCTTTTGCCTGTCCGTGGCAGCTTTTTGCCCTGCCCACGGTGGCTCCGGCCGCCCATGGCGGCTTGCCATTCTCAAGGCGGTCTGCCCGCTAGGAGAGGTCCCCGGGAACCGAACCCAGGGCCTCCCATGTGGTTTCCCAGCGAGCTCTTTATCCACTGAGCTATCTAGCCGGGCCCCAAATGCCCACTTTATTGTGTGCAGAGAATAAAGGGTCAAAAAGCACAGGGGAAGAGGTCCCATCATGCCTGGTCCCCCACAGAGGTCCACTTCTTGGGCCAGGGTCTTTGGATAGTGGCTCTGCATGCCTCACTTTGCATCAGAGATGAGGGACCTTGTGCTGCCCCAGTGTTGGGTTTTAATACATCCCAGCCGGAGGGAGCACTTCCACTGAGCAGAAAGCATGCATCAGTTAGCCTTTGTGCAGAATTTCCACCCGGCAAGCAGAGGCCTGCTTTTTCCCTGTTTCCGTCTCAGGGTACAGATAGGCTATTCCATTTCTGGGTAGCTTGTTTTTGTTTTTATTTTTGTTTTTTTTGAGGTACTGGGGATTGAACCCAGGACCTCATATATGGGAAGCAGGCACTCAACCACTCGAGCTATATCAGCTCCCCAGTAGCTTGTTTTTCAACGGTTGAAATCTACCTTCTCTCCCAGACTGCTTGTGGTTTCCTGCATAATGGAAATATATTGAACACTGGCATGAAAACAAGCAGGCGGGGAAAAGGAGAGGAGGAAGGGTGAGGCCTGGGAGATGATCACTGAACCTGTCCATGACGTACCTAAGAATGTATGTGTGTCTACATGTGTGTACATCTTATATCTTATTTTAACTGGATTTGAAGGGGACTATAGCTAAGCAGTTTCTCGTTTTATCATTTGAACTGTAAATTAACAAAATTTGATTTTTACATGTAGTTTTTAGATATGTATAATTATTTCACTTTTTTACATTGCTATTATACATTATATTTAATGTTTAATCTTTTAAGTAATTCATTTATTTTTTAAAACAAATCAGTTTTATTGATACATATTAATAAAGCATACAATTTATCTAAAGTTTACAATGAATGGTATTCGGTATAATCACGTAGTTGTGCATTCATCACTTCAATCATTATTGCAAGCATTTTCATTATTTCAATAATAATAAAATAAACAGAAAAATAAGAAAATTCCTCCCCTCTCAATCTCTCTGTTTCCCCTCCTGTACATAGCTGCTAGTTCTGGCTATTCTTGCAAAGTTATTTGTTTATTAAGCAGTTTTACTGAAACACATTAACATACCATATGATCTATACAAAGTATATAATCAATGGCTTTTTATTTTAGCTGTCAAAAATAATTTTATTGTAAAATTGTGAAATAAAATAGAAAAATAGATTGAAAGAAATTACAAATTTTGAAAGAGAGTGTAACCAGGTTAGATTTAATATAATCAAGTATAAGAAATAGAATAACATCAAACATTTATAAATGTAAATAAATGTAAATGTAAATAATAATTCTAATATAATAGAAATTAATTATAACATATTTCTAATTTTTATATTGCAGCTCTATTTGGCATAATAATCTCTAAGAATGAAATAAATTATTGGTTTAGTTATTTAATTTCCATTTAGGCCATAATTCTTTCTGGATAATGAAATTCCTATTTGGGATTTTTTTGCATCTTATTGGATGCATCTTATTGCACTTTTAACCTGGTTGTGTCCTTACGTCTAAGGTGGGTCTCTTGTAGACAACATACAGACAGCTCCTATTTTTTTATCCATCCAATCAATGTCTGTTGATTGGGGAGTTGAATCCACTAACACTCAGAGTTATTACTGTAAAGGCATTTCTTACTTCATCCACTTTGTCCTTCGGCGCTCTGTTGTCATAAAGTTCATTGTCTGTCTTCTTATCCTTTAATTTACCCTTCCTAATAATCTTCATTTCTGAACTCTTCTCCAAATCTCTCGCCTTTGTTTTTTCCTTTCAGGCTGCAGCTCCCCCTTTCTTATCTCTTGTAAATCTGGTCTTTCCGTAGCATATTCTATCCGTTTTTGTCTGTCTGTGAAGACGTTGAGCTTACCCTTATCATTTAGATTATCACTGCAATGGAGCAGAGAGCATACAGAAAGGAGCATATATTTCCATAGAGCAGTCTGGGGGTGTTCAACAGAAACTCAAGTCAGAGGATTTTTTTTCAATTTTGCACACGCCATCACTATCTTTAGGTTTGCTTAATGTCAAATACTTGAAAGTATCATGCCTTCACTATGCATTGAGATACGTATAGACAACTTCTCATGTGGCCCAGAAACTATTTAGCTCACAATGTCACTAGGTCATTTGTATGGTTTAATAACTAACAAAAACAATACCTACAGCTGATAATATACGTATATATATATATGAATTTTTATTACAGAAGTTGTAGGTGTACAGAAAAATTGTGCAGAAAATACAGACTTTCCATATACCCACCCTAACGCTCTCATTTCTCCCTATTATTAGCATTTGCATTAGTGTGGCAACTTTGTGGCAAGTGAAGAAACAATATATAATAATTATACTATTAAATATGGTCCATAGTCTACATGGGGGTTCAGTGTTTTTTTAAATTTTTTATTCTAGTAATATACACACAACCTAAATTTTTCAATTTTAACACTTTTGAATAAATAATTCATTGGTGTTAATTACATTCACAGTGTTGTGCTACTATAATCACCATCCATTACCAAAATTTCTCATCTCTGCAAACAGAAACTCTGGACCAATTAAGCAATAACTCCCCATTCCCCACGCCACCCGGGTCCCAGGTGGCCTGTATTCTAGTTTCTGATTCTTTTGACTTGCTTATTCTAATTATTTATTATTGTGAGATCATACAATATTTGCACTTTTGCATCTGGCTTATCTCAATATGATATATGATATCTCTAAAGTTCATCCATGTTGTCTCATGTATCAGAACATCGTTTTTTATGGCTAAACAATATTCCCATATGTATATTCCACATCTTGTTTATCCTTCATTGGTTGATGGACACTTGGGTGGCTTCCATCTTTTGGCAATTGTGAGTAATGCTGCTATGAACATCGGGGTACAGATATCCATTCCAGTCCCTGGTTTCAAAATTTTGCACAATTTGCAAGATTTGTGGTTTGATGTGGTGATATGTCCGTCTCCCCAAGATCCAAAGGAGGTGCTTCCTGGATTGTTACTATCCTGATGGTCAGTGAAATGCCCATTCTGTGTAGCCCCAGGAGAGGCCAGGCCTGAAAAGTCTTCAAGAGAACCTAAAATCCACACCAGTGCTCCTACCCAGGAAGCACAGGGCAGTTCGATCCTTCTACACTGTCTCAGTGGGCTTGTACTCACCGCGCGAGAAATAGGCCTCTACCACAGCCTTCCTCCTCTCAGGATTTTGTTTACCCATTTCCTATCAAAACTGTTTTGGAAAACAATGTGTAAATACTCACCAAATCATTTTTTTTTAAAGATTTATTTATTTTATTACATATCTCCCCTTCCCCCCCGCTGCGGCGATGTGCCGAGACTGGTCACCGCGCAGGCATGGCTTTCCCCGCTTGTGGGCGGTCTCTGCGTCTGTTCACGGCCGGCTTTCAGTTCGCGGGTGGCTGGCTGCGCTCCATTCGTGGGCGACCTGCCCTGCCCGTGGCGGCTCTTGCCATGTCCGTGGCAGCTTTTTGCCCTGCCCACAGCGGCTCTGGCCCGCCCATGGCAGCTTGCCATTCTCAAGGCGGTCTGCCCGCTAGGAGAGGTCCCCGGGAATCAAACCCAGGGCCTCCCATGTGGTATGCCGGTGCCCTATCCACTGGGCTATCGAGCCGGCCACATTTTATAATTTAGAAACACATATGATCTTGGTTGATTAACTTACCATTTCTGTGCCCCAGTTTTAAAATATATAAAAAGCTGAAAATGTATGAATTACTTATCAAGGGTTTAAGTGGAATATGCTGTGAAAAGTGCTACATAGTAAAATTGATATTCTTATCATTGCTTTCTGCAGATATTTTATACTTAAATGATAAATACCTCTGTTCTAGTCTACATCTGCCTAACTTAAGAGTTAATTCATATGATTTTTCCTAAAACAAAAGCAATGGTTGATTAATTGGGCTTCATCAAAATTAAAAATGTTTGTGCTTGAAAGAACACTATAAAGAAAGTGAAAATGTAATTCACTGAATGTGAGAAAAAATTTGCAAAGTATTTATCTGATAAGGCACTTTTCTCCGGAAAATATATAGTGCTCTTACAACTTAATAACAAAAAGATAAATAACCCAACTCAAAAAGTGTGCAAAGGATTTGAATAGATATTTCTTCAAAGAAGACATACCAATGGCCAATCAGCACATAAAAAATGCACAATGTCATTTGTCCTCAGGGAAATGCAAATCAAAAACCTAATGAAATGCCTCTTCACACCCGCTAGGAGACTAAAATAAGAACGACAGATAAAGAAAAGTGTTGATAAGGATGCCAAGGAATTGGTACCCTCATGCATTGGGGCAGCTCATGTGGAAATCATACTATATGATTCCATTAACATGAAATGTCTAGATTAGCAAATCCAGAGGTTCAGAATGAAGGACAGTGGTTGCCTATGGCTGGGAGGGTTGGGGGAAAATGTGGAGTGAGTGCTAATTGATATGGGTTTCCTTTTTGGGGTGATAAAACATCTTAAAATTGGTTGCAGTGATGGTTTCACAGCTCTGTGAACATATTAAAATCCATTGAATTGTTCACTTTAAAGGGGCAAACTGTTAAAAAAATAGCTCAGTGAAGCTGTTACAATACCACCTCTTATTGTTTATTTTAAGTACAAAATAGAACATTTGCGCAACTCATCCAACCATTTTGTATTGTTCTTTTTTTCTCTCCTGTTAGAGAGACATTTCAGGATATATCACTTAAAAATTGAGATTTTACATTTCACAATGAGAGTAGGTTTTTGATATGCTCCCGATTGTATATAAATCCCTTCTCTATGTAAAAATAACAGTGAACAATTCACATATGTAGCAAGATGCCAAGAAAAAGGACATTTTCTCTGATCTCACAGTTTTACTCAGCTGAGGTCTCAAAGTGGAAATAAAAGAGTGACAAGTGCCCACACAATCTGAAAGTGCAGGCTTCTAGAAGAGTTACCCAAATAAAACAAAACCAGTTCTGAAACCTTCATCCCTTTATCTATTTCGCTCTTACATAAAAGGAGACTGAGGTTGCGGGGACGCTTTGAAGAGAATTCAAAGGCTGAGTGCACACTCTGCCGTCCAGTGTCAGAGGAAAGCTGGTCCCTCCTCACCAGGTTTCGTTCCTACATGTCTACAATTTCCAAAAGGTTTTTGTTAAACTTTAATCTGTTGTGTTTCCCATATTTGATCATCTAATAGTTCCCTGGTGTAAAGAAGGGGAGGGTTTTTCCTGGAGTGATACTGTGAAAGTGCAGGGGCACTTGACGGTCATTAGGCGATGCTCCCTAATTCGGTTTGTTCCGTTGGGAAGAAACAACCCTAAGTGAAGGGAAGGGAGCAAGGCATTCCAGATTATAAAGAGTCGCAAATGGTGAGCTAGATAATCCCTGAAGTAGCCACCACGTCTGTTGTGCTATTACATACGTACTCTCAAAGCGTTTGTTTCCAGCATCATGTTTGTCAGGGCTTTTGTTTATTTTGTTATCATGCCCCCTAAACAAATATTGAAAAATTACTAATCCCTCACATATTTTCAGATACATACCATATATTCGAATCTCAAACGGGAAATGTAGGGCACAATCAGCTAGGAATTAGGAAAGATATACTTACCAAGAGTTTATTTATAAAAGTGTGGCTGGGTACAGGGAGACCGCAGAGTTAATTCATGAACTTGGGGCTAGCAGCTGCAGAATTCTCACCACCCCTAAATTTGAAGAGTTGTTAGGAGGGTTGCTTTTCTGGAATTCTATCCCAGTGTAAAATGTTTTTATTCTTGAAACTTTTCATTGATCCCTCCCCTCAAAGTTTTCCCCAATATATTCAAATTGAAGTTTATTTTTTAAATAATTTCCTGTGGTCACAGGTAAATATTTTTTCTGGATTTGTGTATGATTAAAACAATCAGAAAGTACTACTAGAATGGTACAGAGTTCAGTGACAATTGTATTCCTATTTTCCTCCCCTTAATTGACTTTAAAAAGTGGGAAATGTTCACATTATTGAAACGGGAAGATATCGGACATAGCAATGGCACTCAATTCTCTAAAGTCCTTCGTTGAAATTACATTACGCATATATTAGTGATTTCAATTAATGGTTGAAAATAATTAATAGTTCTATAATTGACAAAATTCGAGAGCATATCCATAATCAAGAGAAGACTTAACCCTAAATCCCTGCAGCTGTTCCCTCACGTTCTGGACGGTAGTTTCTGTATGGAACGTTGGAGACATTCTGGCACAGTATGTATATATGACACCATAGTAATATATGTTCTGCTTTTAAGAAGGCAATTTATGTTTGGAAATTAGTAGCAAAGCAGATAAGGCTCTGGACCAGGGTGAATGTGAGGCTTCCTGAGGTGCATTAATGAGCGTTATGTGTGTTATGACA
>PVKH010049538.1:0-10089 GCA_004027955.1 Chaetophractus vellerosus | reverse complement strand
AAGAGTGTGTAGAATGATCCCCGCTGAGGAAGACTAAAGCTTCCAATTCCCCTATACTATTTAATCAAACTGTGCTCCCAGATTATTTCTGGAAGATAACTAGTAAGAGGTCCCACTCTAGTCTTACATATTAGGCCATATGAACCCTTGCTTCTTTCCCTCCTCTCCCCTCGGACCATTTCTCCTCCCAGATTATGCCATCAGTTTCAGGCACAGCTAGCTCAACCACCACTATGAACCTTTCCTGATGGTCAGTGCATTCCTTCCTCTGAATTCTAAAAGAATTAATCTCCATTGATCTTTTAGTGGCAAGCCCAAGCATTTCTCTAAACACTTCCCCAACCATATCACAAGCCTCTTGTGAGCAGGACCTGGGCTACAGATCCTCTTTAATTCTCTATTACTTAGCACAAAGCCTTAAATAGATCATGACAGCAGCTAATATTTATGAAGCACTTACAGTGCATGATTCTAAGTACTTTTCATTTATTCTCTAGATTTTCTCAACAACCCTTTAGTAGGTTCTATGGTTTATAGATAAGGGGGAAGTAGTTTGCCCAAAGGTCATAATGCTGGTTAAAGGAGAAGCCTGGATTTCAACCCAAGCAATCTGACTACAGATTCTGTGCTCTTAAACCACTGTGCTATTAGATTATAACAAACAGATTATACTTCAAAATGCAGGAAAACTCAGGCATATTGGAATGAAGATTTTACATAGCAAATTGCATAAAGATTCAATTCATGGTTCTTTAACAGTCCCTTAAAGTATAGCTCAACTTACAAAAATTTTATTTGCACACTTAAAATAAATACCCTATATATAAAGCAAAATTCACCTAGCACAGGAGAAAACAAAACCTTTAGCATTCATTCTTAAAGACCAGAGCTAAACAATGGCTATGTGCGTGTCCAAGGTTAGAGGTGCATGAAGGGTTAAAAAGGGGGGGGGGAGGGGGGCGGAGAGGAGAGTTTAGAGGTGTATTATGCTGAGACAAGCATTTTAGAGTGGAAGATACATAATCAAGTGCCTCTAGACATAGTCTTTCAGCTTCAAACAACACAAGGGAAGCCAAGAAATACACAGGTTAAGAAGTTCATTTAAATCTCTGAGCCAGTTGCTGTGCCCCAAAAAGACACATGGGGGATTTCTGTGCTTCCTTTCACTACCAAACAGATCAGTGAAAATACAACACTGGGCAAAGGCTGTGCTACTTCTAACTGAAGAGGAAATCCAATTTGCAATTGGTCTCATCCACCAAAAACTGAAGCAGGAGCCAAATTTCCACTGCCTATAAATAGGTCTCTGAAGTTTTAGTCCCAAGCTCAACTGGAAACTTCTTTCCCTTGTATTAAAACCTTCACTGAGCTTTTGTTTTCTAATTACCAAAGTAATAAAGAACACATGGAACATAGGGAAAAATATACAGGGAAAGTCAGAAATATTAAAAAAGTAAGAATGGGGTTTGAGAGAACAATAATAAATAAACAATAGCATCAAACATTTGTGAAGTACCTGGAACCACAGTAAGCACCAAAAGTGCATTATTTTATTTAATCCTTACAATAATCTTAAAAGCTGATTATCCCCACTTTACAGAAGAGGAAATGGAGGCTTGAAGAACTTAAGAAATCTGTCCAATATTACACTGCTATTTGATGGCAATTCCAGCCCATGTATGAGTGATACAAGGGTCTGCTCTAAACCATACCACTAAGAGCCACCATCCACCATGGCCACCAACCCCACCACATACAAAGGAAGCCAGGTAGGCAGCCTTCCCCTGCCCCATTCACTTCCTCCTCAGGGATATGTATATTTTACTGGCTTGCTCTGCTAGAATTTTAACTCAAAAGTCAAGTTCATATTGTCATATAAGGGCAAAATGAAAACGTCATAGGAAGCTTCAAGCCACTCATCTAGTATTCTAGATCTAACTGTTCTGTGCGTAGGGAGAGGGCCAACACCAATACCACAGCTAAATCCCTCACGGAGACCTCAAGGTAGCCAAAGTTTAAGAACGCTATGTGCAATTAGAGAATAAAAATTTTCAACTGCCCCAAACAAGAATGGGGCTCCCAGCCTTTGATCTCCTCATTTATTAGTAGGTGCTATGAACAGAGTCAGCACAGGACACCATGTACTTATCAGTGCTTCACACATTGATCAAATAAACAGAAAATTCCCAGCAGAGTCTAAAACAGCAACAATTTAGAACTCAAAACAAATTTTCTGCATGAATCAATGAAGCAGTTAATAATATAAGAATCACTGAAAGATGATGCAGATGTTTTAAATCATATTGCTAATAGTATCCTGCACACAGGGAAAAGTTTAATGAATATTTGTTTTTGCCAATAAAAGTGTTATCAGACAAACAGAACAAGGTAAAACTTAATAATATAAATCTGTATCTCTCTGACCACTAAAGCATCCATACACAAAAGGAATATTGATTCAGTATTCAACAATATTTAAGATACTTAATATCATTTGTCATTAGAGAAATGCAAATCAAAAACACAATAAGACCTCTCCATACCTATTAGGATGTCTACAATCAAAATGACAGGAAATAACAAGTACTGGCAAGGATGTGAAGAAACTGGAACCCTTCTACACTGCTGGTAGGATTGTAAAAATGGTGCAGTCACTTTGTAAACAGTTTAGCAGTTCCTCAAAATGTTAAACCAAAGTTACTGTATGATCCAGTAATGGCACGCCTACATATATCCCTAAGAAAGCTGAAAATATATGTCCACACAAAACCTGCATACAGATGTTCATATCAGCATTATTCATGCTAACCCAAAAGTGGAAAGAACCCAAATGTTCACCAACTCTGAATGGATACACAAAATGTGGTATATCCATACAATGGAATATTATGCAGCCACAAAAGGGAATGAAGTACCAATACATGCTACAACATGAATGAGCCTTGAAAACATTATGCCAAATGAAATAAGCCACTCACAAAATGCCATATACTGTATGATTCCATTTATATGATCTGGCCAGAACAGACAAATCCATAGAGAAAGAGAGTAGATAAGGGGTTGCTAAGGGTTGGACAGAGGGAAGAATTGGGAATAACTGCTAACAGGTACACGGTTTCATTTTGGGATGATGAAAAATGTTATGGAATTAGATAGTGCTAATAGTTGTATAACTGCGAATACTAGAAACCATTTTAAAGGGTAAATTCTATCTTAATAAATCTTTTGCTTAAGAAAATATATACTGACATTCTACTAGGATTACTCACTGCATATAAACTCTAGAGGACAAAATACAGAATACTTTTTTTTTTTCCCAGCAGGTACTGGGGGATTGAACCTGGGACCTTGTATATGGCAAGCAGGCGCTCAACCACTGAGCTACACCCGCTCCCCCAGAATTCTTTTAGAGAAACATGGTGATGTCTTAGCGAATATCCCCCAGAACAAAACTCCTTTTCCAGAAAATTATATTTTTTTTAAATCTTAAGTCACAGCAAAAAGTAAATAAGTGAGAAATGTAGTTTTCTATTTTTCTATGTGACTCTTAATCTAAACTATACGTTCCCTGAGGACAGGGATTATGGCATTTATCTTCACCCTCAGCATCCAGCTGAGCATATGAAAAGTGGCATTCAACATGTACTGAAGGAAGAAAGGAAGTTAAATAATGCAGGGCTATTTGCTGCCTTCTATTCATTTATATATAACTGAGCCTTAAAGATCAGAGAGTTGTGAAAGAAGCCACTGCAGAGGGACTATTTAAGCACTGTCTAGGGAAATAAGTAGATTTTAACAGGCAGGCAGCTTTTAGTACAGAGAGCAAGAGAAGAGTATTCCAGGTGACAAAAACAGCTCATGATAAAAAGCATAGATAGATAATGTATAAAGCATGTTCTAGAAATTGCTAGTAATCTGGTTTGGACACAGAGGAGATAATAAGCTAAGGTGCTTTGCTATACCTTATGCCAGGACTTGAATCACTGAAAGTTTCTGAACAGGGATGTGACAATTTAAAACTTCAGGGATATTATTCTGTAAACAATGTGAAAAATAGAAGGGAAATGCTACAAGCAGAAGGGCCAATTAAAGAGGACCCTGCATAGCCCAGGTGAAAAATAAGGTAGTATTGAATTAGAGAGGCAAAGGTAGGAGACACAGCAGAGAGAAAAATTTTAATTTTAGCACTTATCACCTACTAATATATTATGTAATTTATTTTTTATTATACTTATTGTCAGTCTTGTCTAATAGAATGTAAGCTCCTTGCAGACTGAAAAGATAATGAGGACATTAACAAAGAAGTGAAGGCGCAAGTTGGATGGGCAATGGGGATTTGTTTTGGGCAAGGCAAGACCTCTCGGGAATATACAATCTAACTAATTACACAAAATCTGTGTGAGTGTGTGTGTGTCTGTGTATGTGACAATATGACCCAGATAGTAAAAGGTGGTATAAGATATACAAATAAGAGATATGAGAATGTTTTTTTCTATGTCACTATATACCAAATTCTTACTCTTTAATTGTTAAAATGCACTAAACTTTAACTAAAAATCACCACTTACCTGTACTTCTCTGACAACCTGCAAACAATCAGGCAAGGAGAAGCCAATAGGTAGACCAACTTTAGCTGGTGTTTTGAATTTGTCTCCTATCTTAAATGGGACATCATCAAGGTAACTGAAAGTCCCTACAATCAAAAATAAAGTAGAAAATATCAGCAAAGTATTTTACTTGTTTTGTGATAATCTTATGCCTGGTAGATACACATTAATTTATGCTATCCTAAGACTAGAAGTTACCAAGAGTTCCTCCTCTGACTGCTTATCTTGTTCTCACCCTTTATCTTTGAGAAGGAAATCCTACCTGAGCCTACTCAATCTTAAAGTTTATTTTCAATTTCACTTAGTGTAAAAGCCAAAGTACTCACAGTGATCTAAAAGGCCTCTCCATGGCCAGTTACCTCTCTGCCCTCGTTTCCTAGTATTCACCTCCTGGCTCACCACACTCAGTCACAATGACCTCTTCTCTGTCCCTCAAACATGCCAGGTACACTCCTACATCAAAAATTCTACACTGGCAGCTCCCTCTATTTGGAATGTTCTTCCCTCAGATATTCATGTGATTCATTCCACTCCTTCAAGTCTTTGTTCAAATGTCACCTCAGTGAGGCTTACCCTGACCACCCTATTTAAAATGTCTACCCCACCCTCACTCCAGTACCTTCAAGTTCCTGCCTATTTCTTCCCATAGCACTTATCACCTTCTAACATATTATGTAATTACTTATTACATTTATTGTCGGTCTTGCCTAATGGAATGTAAGCTCCTTGCAGGCAAGTATTTAAGTCTATTTTGTTCAATGATGTATTCTCAAAACCCATGGCATTGGCTGGCACTTATTAGGCACTTAATAAATATCACTGAAATGATGACAGACTACCCATAAAAGAACCCCCCTTGATTAGGATTTCCCTATTAATGCAAAGAATTGCTCTAGGTTTAAAACAGAATACTACATTCTGGAGCAAATGGGGAAATATTTAAGAAGCACAGAGCTTATGAAAAAGGAAAACCAGACAAGACCATGGGAATCTGAACAGGATTATCAGGAGACACAAACCATACACAACTGAACTGCTTTAACCTCCTAAAGGTTCTTTTCCTATCATAACTGAACATTACAGAAAGACCCAGGCATCCATCATCTATTTACAGAGTTGGATAAAATGAGAAGCCTCTTATATATGACTCTTACTAACTATACACTCCAAACTAGATCATGGCTACTTTTCTGGATGAGGTTTAAGGCTAACTTACTGGAAGAACCATCAAGGACAATGAAACATAGCTGATAAAATAAATTTTGCTTGTTGTATAACAGTAGCTAGTGAAATAAGGCTTACTTCTGGGCATCACACAAGTGTGTTTTCTTGAGTGTCCACGGACACTGAATAAGAAAATTACACTTCATCCATGAAGATTACTCCTCTCCCTTCAAAGAACTCTGTAGATCTCAAGATTTATCGAGGTCAAGGTATATTTATAATGTTGTCATCATTTCCTATTTCCTTAGTAGGTGTACTCTAATACACTAGAAGCCTTCCATGTGGAAGGAGGCCTCTGTTCCCACCCTTGGGGGGAAAGTGTCCTTCTTTCTCATCTAACTTCTAGCCAGAACTAGAACATTTTAACTATCACTTAGCTAGCAAAATAAACCCATAATTATGTTCAATTTAGTAATTCTTCTGGGGCATAACCATAATTATTAACACTATAGGAAATTTTGCATGTGTAGTCAACACCTTTATATGTGCTGTGTTATCCACTGGCAACGCCTACCACATCTCCACTCTTATTTACTTGATTATTTCTAGTCCTTTAAAAATGAGCTAAAGAATAACTCCCTTTTCAATCTCAGAACACCCAGTTCATACCACCACCTCAGGACTTACCATTCTGTATTGTTAATCATCTGCTTCCTTATCCACCCCCTATGAGACTTTGAAAACCCCTAAACAGGTGATAAGTGTTTTAAATCTATATCCCCCAGGCCCAGCACAATGTCAGGTAGATGAGATTTGCTCAATGAATGAAGAACAAATAAAGAAGACATGGTTTTCTACTTCTTTTATATTTTATTCTCACCCCTCCAATTCATTTTCAGTTAATATTTATTAAAATTCAAAATAGTTTTTACCTAAAATGCCAAGTCTAGGCATGAAAATGTTTTAACAACTGGTCATGCAAGATATAAGAACATTTCTAAGATTCGGGCCAAAGTCACAAAATTGTGCCATCACATCTTGCAACAGAACTAAGTAGTAGTTATAACATTAAAGTTTTCTGCCAGTTATAAAATACTTTATATTTAAATGATTAAAAGAAAAGTTCTTTTTAATTTTAAATAATTCCTATCTAACGGCTTTCCATGAAAATAGGTGCTCAAATACTACTGAATGTTAGATTCTAACTTCTGCTAGTGTCTTGATTAACTGGAAACAAAACTGAAACTTTAGGATTTTCTAAGAATCACTGGAAGGATTTTACAGTCAAGTTAAAAATCACAAAATTAAGTCTTTTGTCTAATAAAATTTATTCATATGCAAGTTAATTAGATGATACACACACAGGAAAAAAATCCTATCTATAATAACACTAAAAAATATATGATATATAAATATAAGGAAACCTATCCACATTCATACTAGTTAGTATTAATATAAGTTAAAATTTCTTAATCAGCAAGTCTGTTGTAGAAATTGGTGATAGGGAGTTGAGGGGGAAGGGAAGAAATATCCATAAAAATGTGCTATCCTAAAGATAATTGAGCCAAATGAGAATATCTTTCAGAAAAGGTTTCCTTGCCTACCTTTCATTTAGGAAACCATGACAGTGTTGTTTGTATATGCTGAGCAATTTATATTCTGGAAATGCAGCAAGGTCCTAGCTTAGGGACACACAGATCAGGTAAATCAGAACTTTATTTAAACAACTGCTGTTTTCCTTTATTAGCACCAATTACAGGTATCTACTTTAAAAAGCAGTTTCCTTTCACTAACAAAGCCAATCCCAAAGTGATTAACACATGTAAATTTCCATAGTTTTATTTTCCTTTCCATGGTTAACAGGGAATAAGCAAATGGCTGTGTGATTGGGGAAGGGGGGCAGCAGATAAAAAGGCACTCTGGGAATGGGAACAAAAAAAGCAACTTTTGGAAATGATGGATAGAGACAAACATATAAGTACAATTAATGATGATGAGAGGATTACAAAGAACATTTTTTTCCAAATATAACCAACTATGTCTTAGGAATTATTCATTTTTATCCAACACATCAGAACATCTATTTAAAGACATGAATTTCTCTTGCCTCTCAATTATATTTTATTTTTTAAATAGTCTTAATAAAAGCTCAATTAACCACAAGGCCTAGGGAATTAAACATTATAGCTAACAATTTTCTGGCTCACTCCAAACACCCTTTAGTTTCAGTTCTTATTATTGAAAATCTTTCTAAAACATCTGAGCCCATTTTCCTAAGGTCAACTCAAGAAAGTTTAAGTATATCTCTGATTACGGTGGAAGGGACTGGGTTAAATGCCTAAGGATTCAGGATGAATTCTGGGAAGACTTCATTCTGTTTTCATTCTTTCTCAATTGTTGATATGCTTATGATCCTGTGACCTGCCTATTGTTCTGAAAAAGGTAAATTAAGGTGGGGGGAGAAATTCCTAACTGAGTGTAGCAACTGGATTATACTTACTTAATTCAGGTTTTACTGTGAAAGGATTCAAGGTAAGGTTTTTGAAAAAGAAGAATAGGACAGACCAAACAAAGTGGAAAAGTGCAATTACTTGGTTATTGGGCTTCATTACCTTAAAACCATAAGCCAGGTAATGCTCGCAATATTATATATACAATATATAGATATCTCCTTGTGAAGTCACATGAAAATGTCACTCCCACCCTAACAAAAACAAGCCAGATAACTTACAAAATTAGTTTTTTAAGATACAATGCCTAGTTGAAATTCAATAAAAAATTGTAACACATACAAAGAGGAAAAAAAATGTGATGGGGAAAAACAAAATACTGGAATGATCAGACAGGAGCTTTAAAATATATATATATAATAAATATATTAAAGGATTTAATGGAAAAGGTGAACAGATGTGAACAGATGGGGAATTTCAGCAGAGAGATGGATATATTAGAGAGAGACAAATGGAAATATTATAAATGAAAAATGCAGTATCAGACAAGAAATTTTTTAATGGCTCATAAGCCAGGCTATGCCAATCCAAAGACAAGACATAGCAAAGTAAAGAATCAGAGAATTTTAAGTTAGGTCAAAAAACATTAACCAAACAAATACAAAGAGAGGGGGGAAAAAAAAAAAAAGAGTAGGAAAAATGGAAAATCGTGTTAAGAGATTTCTGGGACAATATCAGTCTAATGTATACGTAATCAGAACCTCAAAAGAAGAGAGGGAGAATGGACCAAAAGAAATAGAAGAAATATTGGCTGAGAATTTTCCAAAATTGATAAAAGATTGATCAACCCACAGATCCAAGTAGCTTAGCTAACTACACAGAAAACCACACCAATGTATACACCATACCCAAAATCATTAAAATTAAAGATAAGACAAAAATCTTAAAAGCAGTGAGGGGGGAAAGATGCATTGTATACAAGTGAACAATAATTAAAATGATGGCTGACTTCTCCATGTTACACTAAAGCAATTACTGATCAACTTTTAAAATAATCTAAAATAAAATGCCTTTTTCCACCACTCAGCAGAAAAAGTATTTCATTTTCAGTAGGAATTAAACCAAGGGCAAAATTAACCTCTCTAGAAGTTAGCTACCTGAAATATAAATGGAGCAGCTTGGCCTTTAAAGGAGGAGTTTCATTAAATCTTAGTACAGAGACCTATTTTTTCCTAAATTAGAAATCAAGGCATTTCCCCAGATATTAAAAGAGTAGTTTATTTGGTTACTGAAACATTTTTTAAACCCTTTAAAGGTCACTTCTAGAAAATAACTTTTTTCTTAGATGAAACAAGCAGAGAATGAATTCAAAATTAGAGGACTGACATTTTAGTCAGCACCAAACTCCAAGAAATGCCTGATTTACACCAAGCCAAGGGTTTGCAGTTTATATAAAATAAGGACAATATTGTTAAAGGTCTTTGAGAAATAACTGTATCTCTTATTCTGTTATTTAGGGATATGTGATTACTAATGACAGTGGAAGGAGTTGAACTTCAGTTGAAAAGAACCTGAAGGTAAATCAAATACTTGTCATAAGACAGTATATATAGCACAACACCTAGCCAATCCTAAATATTTAAATAGGAAAAAAAGCACATTACTTCTTCTCATTACAATAGTTATTATCTCCCTGGCCACATCCAGACTGCCCTATAAGAACTAACTGCACATACCCTAACCCCACCACCACCACCAAAGGACCAATCAGATAATAGCTAACTGAGGGGGAATTGATCCATAGGCTCATAGGCTAGTTTAAGCCAATCAGATATTCCTTTGACCAAAAGACACAAAACCTAGCTAGA
>PVKH010049537.1:0-10090 GCA_004027955.1 Chaetophractus vellerosus | reverse complement strand
CCCTATATGTTCTTTTATTCCCTACTATTTCTGCTGTTCTTATTCATTCTGTCAGATATTGGAGAAGGAAAATTATTTCCTTTGGCTTTGCTTTTCTGTCTTTTTCCCCCATTCTGGACTTGCTTATTGAATAGTCATTGCGTTTTAAAACAATTTTAAACTTGGCTTGCATGTAATGAAACATAGATTTTTTAAAACAGTCATATTATTTTGATTTACCTTCATCAGGAGATCTTTAAAGTGGAGTATTTAAGGGGAGGGCAAATGAGAAAAGAATTAATTTCTTTTCCACATATTTGATATTGAAGTGCAAGCACCATAAATCTAATCAATCAATCAGTCAAGGAGACTCAGGCTGCCAACATTAAATTAGACTATATAACCTATATATAAGTCATTTTTCTTCTTCAAAATGGATTTTCTTTTACTTAATCTAGCATAAAAGAAATGTATAATTCAGTTAAAAAGTCTTTATAGTGGAGGATCCTTTATCCAATCAGTGAAATGGATAAGGTAAATTCTAGGAGATGTTCTTTGTGCTCTGCCTCTTCACAGAGCTTCATCATTCATGGTTTATTTTTTCTTTTGAAAGCTGCTGTACCTTATCTTAGAATTCTCTGTTGTTGTTTGGGGTGCCAATTTATTCAGTGTTGCCATCAAATAATGAATGATCTTAGCCAGAGGTCTTCTAAGAAATAAATGATAATAACAGGGAAGAGTAATGGGAATGGATGTTTGCAGTGTTTATATTTAAAAGCCTCATAGTTTAAGTATTCTGAAAATGCATTTTTGCATAGGCCCATTCATAAGTTTCAGGATACATTAATATTTAAAATAATTTTGGGGAATTATGCCATCTTAAAAAAGTTTCTGTGGTTGAAAGAAGAGGATGTTTTAGTTATCCTCCCTGATTTTGACAGAGTGATTCTTTTTTTCTGTTTTTTTTTTTCCTCTGGGCTATTATAAATGAACCTCCAGAATTCAGCACTTTGAAGAGGGCATGCATTATTTCCTTCCATTAGAATCATCCAGGCATAGATACACACTAAATACCACCCCCAAAAAATTCATCTTCCTGATTATAGGTTTGAATTTGTATTTTAAAGCAATTATATAACCATTGAGCAAATATAGAGTATTTATTATTTGCCAAGCATTGTGTTGGCCATTTTGGAAGGAAATTACAATTTGGTCATCTTTGTTTCCCAGCTGCTAAAACAAATACCATACAATCGATTGGCTTAAACAATAGGAACTTATTAGCTCATGATTTTGAGGCTAGTTGAAACTCAAAATCAGGTGTTAGCAAGGCAATGCTTTCTCTCACATAACTGTGGCATTCTGGGGTTGGCTGCTGGTGATCCTTGGGTGCTTGGCTTTTCCATCACATGGCAATGCGCATGGTGGCATCTTCTCCCATCTCTTTCGAGTTCCATTGATTTCTTGTTTCTTCCCATGGATTTCTCTTTCTATTACTGAATTTGTTCTGCTTATGAAGGACTCCAATAATCCAGATCAAGAACCATACAACCATACCTTAATCAAAATAACATCTTCAAAAGGTTCTATTTACAATGGGTTCCCACCCATAAGAATAGATTAAGGTTGAAAACATGTTTTTCTTCTGGAGTACATAATTATCTATCACACTGGTTGAGCAAAGAGGGTCCCATTTATTTTACATTGTAAGTGTAAAATTTTTAAGAAGGAAGAGACCGCTGTGGTATAGAATAGCCTGGGAAACTCGTAGGGGAGGAGTAAGGCTTGGTACAGGAATTTAAGAAATGAACTACTTTTGGATTTGTCAAATGGAAGTGACAATTCTAATTGGCAGAAGGTAATAATATTGTGATGGTGAATAGCAGACTTAGAAAAAAGCAAAAGGTTGAGGAACTGGAAGAAACTTATTTTGACCAGAAAAGTTTTTTAGAATGATACAAAATGCTATTTTATGTGTGGTGGATTAAGTTTTCAGTTAATTACTGGCTGTAGAGTCCGGTCTTGAGATAGCAGTAGACAATAAATAAATAAGTAGTGAAATAAAATTATGAAAAGATGAAATTTTTTCAAATAATTAAGATGCATTTTAGAAGGTAGACAGCAGATTCAAGAATGCCAGCTGTGACCATGGTTGAAATATATATATACTTTGTGGGGGCGGGGGTGGTGATGAAAGTAATTGAAAAGTTTAGAATATTTTAGACCTCAGATGGACAACTTTCATATTGGGGGTAAATCTAACCATGGAGATATGAATAATGGTGAAAAATAGGGAGATAAAGCTGACTTTTACTCAATATTTGGAAAGCAAATATATGCTTTTTAGTGAAAAGAGCCTTAAGAATTATGGGTATGTGATAGTTTGAAGTTCTTTTTTTGAGTCCCAAAAGATGATGGTCTTAAACTAATCTATTCCAGTGAGTATGGTATCATGTGATTGCATTAGATTCACTTTAGATCACTTGATTAGATTGCTCACTGGCGTAGTCCTCTCTGGACTATGTCAGTGAGGCATGGCTCAGGATGAGGCTCTGCCCTCATGCTGGGTCTTATATAAAGGGAGACACAGAGAGAGGCAGACACAGAGAAAGTAAGCTGCTGGGCTGTTTTTGACCCTGCTATGTGAGAGAGGTCTGGAGGATCACTAGCAATTAAAACTTAAGCATAAAGCCCCCAAGAGGCTGGGCCCATGGAGCAGCTCAAGGCTGAAGAGACAAGCCTTATATCTGATAACCCACACCTGAACTCAGAAAGAAAGCTGAGCAGATGAGACTGAAAGAGGAGGCCTGGAAAGAGAAACGCCCTATGCCTAGTTGCCCTCAGCTGAGCTCAGGAAGATAGAAGATTCTGGAAGGGAAGGCAGAGATCAGCCACCATCTTCACCATGTGACCGGACAGAAGGATCACTAGTAGCTGACTTTGGTGAGAAAGCATTTCTAGTGGTGATTTGATTTGGACTTTTCATGGCCTTAGAACTGTATTTTACCCTAAATAAAATCCCCATTATAAAAGCCAACTCATTTCTGGTACTTTGCATCAGCAGTCTGTGGCAAACTAAGACAGGGTATTTACAAGGTGCCTATACAGCAATTATTATAGGCTAAAAACTCTGCTACACCCTTCATTTTTATCATCTAAATTAAAGACCAAAAGAATGGTTTTATAGTATTCTGATATTAATCAAATATGGATATTTTCTCTCAATTTTAAAATACTACCTATTTTTCACTTTTTCTTGAAATGGTTGGTCAATTGTTTCATGAGTATTAACTATATTACCAACTCTGTTTTTCTTTATTAGAGAAGGTGTGGGTTTACAGAATAATCATGCATAAAATGGAATATTCTCATATACCACACCACCACCAACTCCTTGCATTGGGGTAGAGCATTTGTTACAACTGACAATAGCACCATTTTATAATTGTACTGTTAATTGAAGTCCCTAGTTTAACTTAGTCTTCACTGTTTGTGTAGTGCAGTTCCATGGGTTTTAAAAAAATATATTCCATATATAAAATCATACAAACATTTCCCCCTTTCATCATATTCAGATATATATTTCAATGCTGTTAATTACATCACAATGTTGTGCTACCATCACCATTATCCATTATCAAAACCTTTCCATCATTCCATTTTGTACATTTTAAAACTTAACTTCTAACTCCTTATTTCCTGGTAACCTATATTCTAGATTATGACTCTATGAGTTTGCTTATTCTAAGTATTTCAAATCACTGAGCTCATACAATATTTGTCCTTTCTGAATCCCTGCTTTCAATTCTTTTGGGTATATACCTAGCAGTGCAATTGCCGGGTCATATAATAGTTCTATACTTGGCTTTCTGAGGGACTGCAAACTGTCTTTCACAGCGGCTGTACCATTTCACATTGCTCCTAGCAATGCATAAGTGTCCCTGTTTCTCTGCATCCTCCCCAGCACTTGCTATTTCCTATTTTTAATATTACCTTTGATTTAAAGTATCATCCCTAACATAATTAATGTTGTAGTTTGAGGCTAGTTACTGGACTTTTAATTTTGTTCCTAAAATTTATATTTCTGTTCCTCCATTAGTGCATTTTGTTTGTATGTTCAGTTACTATTTAAAATTTAATAAAAAATTTATGGTGATTTCTACCATAAACAGGAAATCTCTGGGTTTTTGAGGTATTTATGCTGTGTCTGGTCAGCTTACAAAACTCTCTCAGCAATTATGATAATTTCTAGTTGATTTTTTTAAGATTTCAAAGCAGTGAATCATATCTTCTATAAATGATAATTTAAACTTCTTCTTTCCAAAATGTAAAATTATTCATTATTTTCTTACTTGCTTGACTAGAACTTCTAAAATTATATTGAATAATAAAAGTGTGAGTAGGCATTCTTTTCTATGTGAATATTCAAATTTCACAACGAAACATCTTGCTGGTTACTGATTTGAGATACCCACAGTAAACTATATGCTTTTAAGGACACAGATTCTGAGATATTAGAGATGTATTTTTTTAATTAACAAGAAATATTTACTTTCATCATGTATTTTTTGACAATTAACAGGATGATTATGATTTTCTCTCTTTACCTGCTGAGATGGTTAGTAACAATAAGTATACTATTGTATATTATTTTAATATTTTACTTGGATGGATTGGCTAGGATTGATGTTTCTTCTCACTGAGTTCTTTTTCAAGTGGTGATATCAGAAGTCATACTAAAATGAATTGCAAAGTTTACTATCTTATTGTATGTTTTGGAATTCTTGAACTACTCTTCCTTGAAGGTCTGAAAGAAGCAAGAGATAAAAGTTTCTGGGAATGGCAAAATTTTTGGAGCAAACTCATTGATAAGATATCTTAATGCCTGTCAGATTTACTTTTCTTATTGAGTTACTCTTCGTTTTTTATATTTTTTCAGAAAATGTCCGTTTCTTGTTAATTTTTTGGTGATTAGTATGATAGCATTCTGTTCTTTCTGTCTGCAGCTCTTTTTAAAATCTATGTGTTTATATTGTCTTTTTTATTTTATTTACAAAAAAGATACTCTATTGGCCTCTTTTAAAATTGTATTTTTAATTGTTTTCTAATTCATTAGTTCCACTTTTAATTCAGGTTTTTCTTGCAATTATTTGTGTTCTTATTCTAAATTCTAGAGTTAAATATTAGTTTATCTACTATTTTACTTCCTAATAACCAATACATGAAAAGATATCTATTAACTTAAATATGGTATTGCTTCCCATATATTTTAATATACATTTTTATTTTTTAGAGTCTATAATTATAACTTGATTTCTGCATTAAAATTTAGAAGATAAATTTTAATTGTCGATTTATTTGATTTTAAAAATATGTAAATTCTTATTAAATTCTGGTGCTATTTAATTGTGAGCAGTGGATGCAGCTTATGTAATGAGAAGCTTCCATTTTTAAATAATAAAACATTCATATGGACATTTAGTAACAAGAAAGTGGATTTGAAAAGTGACCTGACCAAGGTCCTCAAACTTTATCAAGTACCAGAATCCCCTGGTGAGGATAGGTGGCCTTGTGATTTGCTGGTCCCACCCCCAGGGTTTCTGATTCAGTATGTCTGGAATGAGTCTCAATTTTCATTTCTAACCAGTCTCCAAGTGTTGCTAATGCTACTGGTGTGAGGAACACACTTTGAGAACCAAAATTATAAAGGCCTTTAATTTCCATCAGAAGGTATCAGCCTTCATAAAACTGCAAATTAGAGCATTGGAGATCCTTAGATAAAGGAAATGAGTTGGTAAAACTAACTTAACAAGAGGATGAAGAATTGTTTCATTGAAATTAATAGGCCCTAAAGGTAGGATAAGCAGCTAAAGAAATTACCTGTAGGTGTGAACTTTTCAAGGCAGAACTGAGGTGGCCATAGGGAAAGTAAAAAGAATTTGAAAGACAATGTAAGAACAAAACAAAACAAAGCAGTCAGAATGTAGTGTGGATGTTGTTGGAGTATAATGACATAATGGAAGGTCATTGATTAAGGGGATCTTGGGCTGGGACTTGGATGAGAGGAGGACGATGCCTAGGGCACAAAATCTAAGGACACATTCCTCTCACTCACCTCACAGAGTACTGGTCCTGTGTTTTATCATGGGGAAGGCAGTGACTACATTTGAAGTTTCTGCAGGGCATCCAAACATGGAATTTCTCTTGCTGTTGAAAGTAGGAAAGAATCTTGCAAATGTCAATTCTGGTAACAATCAAGTCAGAAGGCTAACTTTCCACCACAGCTTCACATGGCCAATCACTTTCATCATATAGGGGAGACTGGGAGGGTGCAGGACTTGTGATTGCACCTACCATCAATGTGAGACACACAGAATTGGCCTGGTTGGAGTGGGAAGCAATTTATTAGCTCCCATTTGGACTCACAGGGAGTCAAACAATGAGCAAGAGGGGCAGATGGGTGGACACAGCAGCAGGCAGGAGGAAGTTAGCATTACGGAAAACAGGCAGCTTCTGGGAACACCTCAAACTTTAACTCTGATACAGAGAAAAAATGCCTCCATGTTGATTAGAGGCTGGCAGGGACAGAATAGTCCCTGTTGTTCTAGGAAAGGATGGAAGTACTAAGTCAGTTAATCAGAACCAAGGAGAAGCCTAAATACCCAAATGCACCTGTAAGGCTTGCTTTAGGATATTGGCAGAAAAAAAAGTATATCAAGATAACTTACATACATGTACATTCTTTAGCAAAACTTTAATCACTTTCCACAAAAGGCCAAAAGGAAGGGCTGTAGCTTAAAAAAGCTTTTTTCCACCTAAATCCTGCTTAGCAATTCACTCCTTCAAACATAATACGAAAGGAAGCTCTATCAACGAAAATAAAGATGAAGGTTGTTATTAAAGAACACTCCTGTGAAGCATTTTATGTATGTGGATTAAATTCTTTTCAGCATAACACTATTTGGGTTGGTATTATGCCTTAGAAATCTTTAATTTCTGAGGATAGACATCTGGCAAGAATATCTACATCAATGACTTGTGCTTATATGTCAGTTCATTCTTCTTGAGGCAATTTCTGTCTAAAGGCCATAGTTGGAAAACAAACAAAGAAATAAATAAGTGAAATTAAAATAAAAAATGAAAGTAGAAAAGTTGGAAAACATAGCCCAAATGACAGTAAATGTTAATGGTCTGATCACATACACAAAAATTGTCCTTCAAAGTGAAGTGTATATTAAATAGTAATGGCTAGATAGACTTCTCTGCGAGATCTGATTTGTCTAGCAAATCCTTACTGACATATACCCTCATTTACTACTATATAGCCTTTTGAAAATGCCATTCCAGCAGAGCATAAAAAAGGTTATTTAGATTAAGTATAGTTACAAGATAAGCAGTATACTGAGTTCGTTGGACTTCATGCACACTCATTTAATTTCCACCGCTCCATTACTCTGAATCAAACTGTCCCTGAAAGAACAAGAAGAAGGGAAAGGGCATTAAAAAACACAAATCACGAAGTGGAGAACATTCTTCTTAAAAAACGAAATGGTCTTCATGTGTTACCATTTAATACCATGGAAGTACTTTCTTGACTTTTATAGCATGTAAAGAAATTGCACCAATCTATTAAAGAATACAATAAAAAATACTCTAAGGTGGATTAACATTTTCCATGTCTTTATCATTCTAGATGGGCTTGGAACTTCAAAACACTATAAAATGTTATAAATAAAATCCATTTTTACCCGTGTGCAGCTTATAGCGTAATGAATGCACGACCACTTAACTGTTTATTGAATGCAGGAAGAAATATGATGAGACCATCAGTGATACATTTTAAAATGAGGCCCAAAGCCAGGCTTTAAAGAAAGAGTGCCAAAACAGTTTATCTTCTCTTTCTTCTTTTACTTTAGTGCCATTATTGCGAGCAAGTGTCATTATGCCACATTTTAGGTTTCATTTGAAATTCAAATAATTAATATATTTGGAGAAAATAAGATTTAGAGGGATAAGGTATTGTGATGAAGTACAAACAACAAAGGCCTAAAGATTAGAGGACAGAAAATGACAGGGCTAATACAAAAGTTATATTGGGTGATTCAAATAATTGTTAAGACCTTTCACATGTTCAGCTTGCATTTGATAGTGGCTGAACTTTATTAGCCTTTAATGGCCTTCATTAAATTATATTTGGTATCTAAGAGGCTATGCATTGAATGGGGGTCACGAGACATTCTCCTTGACTTATGTATATAGCTCAACTAAGGAGGTATTGCATTAGTCTGCCAAAGGGGTACCGAAGCAAAGTACCAGAAATCTGTTGACTATTATAAAGGGTGTTTATTTGGGGTAAAAGCTTACAGTTATAAGGTCCTAAGGAGTCCTACCCAAGGTTGCTTTCTCACCAAAGTCAGTTGCTATGTGTTGAAGCAAGATGGTCTCTGATTTCTGCAAGTGTTCAGCTTTCCCCTTTGGGCTTCCTTTCTCTCAGCTGCAGGATGGCATAGGGCTTGTCTCTCAGGGCTTCCTCTCTCTTCTGGCATAGGGCTTGTTTCTTTCTGGGCCATCATCCAAGGCCAGCTGCAAACTATCGGGCACATAGCTCATCTTTCCCTGAGGCCCCAGGATAAAAAATGACAGAACTCTCTCTCTTTCAGTGTGTCTCTTCTTTAGTAAGTGTCTATTTATATCTGGCCCCTAAGGAGATGGGGACTTAACCTGAGTCAGTCCTTACTGATGTGGTCAAACCAAAGCCCTGATCTTAACAGGTAATTTAATCAAGGGGCCCTCAACTGAATCCAATGTAATCATACGGCATCACACTCAGAAGAATAGATTAGTTTACAAGCATAATCTTTTTCTTTTTGGGATTCACAAAAGTCTCAAATTGTCACAGGTGTGAATTTCAGCAACTTTCTTTAGGGATTGGTGTGCTCTCCATCTTATTTGAGCCAGTGGAAAAATGGCAGTTGTTATAGATTTGCTTTTCATGGGTTCCTTCCCAGTAGAATTTAAACAGTATCTTATACCTTTAAAAACCCCTCCATTGACTCCATCTTCCTGCAGTTATGGGCCCAGTTGCTTTTGTTCTTTATACTGTCCTCTTCACAAATATGAAAGAGATATCTGCACTTCCTGTCCTCAAACTCTTTCCCTAACCCACTATAATCTGGCTTCTTCACTGCCATGAACCTCTTACACTAAGGGCACTAGCAACTGCCATGTAATTCAAATGGAAACCTTTCAGTAACTATCTAGTCTTTTTTCCCTTTCTTTAAATCATTTGCTACTATTATTTAATATCATTTTGTGAAACAAAACATAATGAAACAAAAACTCCTTTTTCTATGATTTCCACACAGTCTTCTTCTTTTCCTCCTTACTTTTCCTGCTTCTTCCTGATCTACCTTACATATTCCATCTCCTCTTGCTGCCCATAAATATGTAAGCACCTTGGGCTTCCTTCCTAGGCACCATTCTCTTCTCAATTTGTGCCTTCTCCCTAGGTAAACTCATTCCCCACTTAGCTTCAGTTAGTGACCCTAAAATCCATACATGTAGGCTGCACTATATACTCAGTGAGAACCGTATCTTTAGCTGTATACATAGTACCAAAGTATTCCTGCTGACACAACTTTCATTTACTAAACTGCCAAGAGGACATTTAGATGGAATGTTTCTCTATTACCTGCAGCTTTTCCAAAATGAATTTAGCATCTCCAAAAACCACTCCCAAGTCCTCTTTCCACTCCCTTCTCCCTGAGGGGTGAAACCTGCTTCTTCAGTTGTGCTTCCTAATTTGCATCATGGTATCACCAGCCACCTAGCTGCCCAAAAGAGTAACCCAGGAGTCGTTCTTATCTCCTTCCTCTCCCTCATTTCCCAAAGAACCACAATGTTCCATTTTTCTATTCTTTCCATTCTCTCCATCCTCACCACTGCCATCATATATGAAGGTACTATTATTTTAGGCTTGGACTCTTTCAGCAGCCTGCCAACTACTCTACCAATCTCTAATCTTAATATAGTCTTTTCTCTACTGGGTAACTTTCTTTTCCACTCCTAAAGTCCCTTCAAATTCTACTCATTATCCTTTGGGGGTTAAAAA
>PVKH010049536.1:0-10089 GCA_004027955.1 Chaetophractus vellerosus | reverse complement strand
TAGCAATATTCTCAAATGAATTGATCTCATTTCTTTTTCCTTTTTTTAATCGCTACTTATTTGAATGTAAACACCCATCGAACAGTTAACTATTCATAATTTTTCTTCTCTGTAGCCAGTGTATGAGATGGGACCTATTGAACATAATGAAATATATTTGTTGAATAAGTGAATTAAATCAATTTCCTCAATCTCAAAACATGCACACCAAGACATGCGCACTTAAATCAATACAGATGACACATTATATTTCTCTTATAATTTATACTTTCCTTAAGTATTCATTCCACATGATTAGCACCCATGTCTCATTCTAACGTAGCAATAACCTTGGACTATGTCTTTAATTCATTTCTCTTTTCAACACTCAGGCCCCTTCTCCTATCCTTGTGACTTTAGTCATAACCTCCTGACTAGGTGTCCTTCTTCCTCTTTTTCCCTTGTAACTCCACTATAGTCATTAGAGCCACATGCAAAGCACAGCTCTGAAATGTTCTGTGATTGGTGCCTGGGTGTATGTGGGCCTGACCATGTGAGATATGAATAGTAGGTGGAGAATACACAGTTTATGATATAGAAATGCGTGTATTATATCAATGGAGAAACTAAAGTTCACCCAACATACTGCATGACCAAATTGAAAAGCTGCCATAACACTATAAAAAATGAGATATTCACAAGAAAGCAAACAAGATCTGTTAGAAACAAAGAAACATATTTATTGAGAATAAGAGCGTTTCCCAACTGTACGGAGTCACAGTTATCACACAGTCAACATAACAGAGAAACAGAAATTAAGGGAGAACAGGCTAACTTTGGGAAATAATCAGAGGCTACTATGCAGCCTCCGGCTGCACAGATACCCTTCTAAGAAATCGGTATTTAGAGGCAACACCTTAGTCAAGAATGCATTATTTTGAATATTAAAGATCTTGGGTAGAGGAGCTTGCATCAGAATTGTCCTTAGAAGTGTCATTTCAAAACCAAACGGTGCTCAGCTAGTGATGTTCTAGCAGCAAGAAGAGTAGCATCTCCTGTAGCAAGTTGGCCGGTAGCCACAGCCTCCATAGCCAGAGCCGTATCCACAGCCATAGCTGGAACCGTATCCACAGCCATAGCCAGTCCCATAGCCACAGCCATAGCGAGAGCCGTATCCACAGCCATAGCCACTTCCATAGCCACAGCCATAGCCACTTCCATAGCCACAGCCATAATAGGGGCTATATCCGGTGCCATAGCCACATCCATAGCCACAGGAGTTGCCGTAGTAGTTACAACACATCTTTTCAAAAGGAGAGATTTCCAGTGGGTTGCACGAGGAAGGTTCTGAAGTGCTGATGGTTTCTACCTCCCTGAGACCTTTATATACAGTCAGAAATGGGCAAAGCATTCCAATAAATCTCTGACTTGGCCAGCAAATATTTAAACAATTATGTGCCTGTCACTGTTGACAGTAATAGTTTACTTAAAATGAGTCTATTATTTTAGGACTCCACTTTTATTTAGAAAGCATCATCTTAATTTCCTCTGCTAAATTACTGTCTCAAATGAATCATGTGTCTTAAAGAATAACTGATATCCATTTCTAAAACCTTACTAATTATGCAATCTCATATAACAAGGTTATGCAGGCATGCAGGAAATTTTTGCACACTTCCTTTTTCCTCTTTCCTAAAATGGCATAAGAAAATGAACACTCTTGTCTCTTTCTTGAACCATTACAACTACTTGCCTCACTTCATCCACTCACCTTGCACTTCCCTCTTCACTCTTCTGCAATGCTCATCGAAGTTTAGAAACTCTTCAACATGTGAGAATTCAGAGTCATGGATACCCACTGTGTCTCTTATTGCTTGTGGTTGTGGAAACAGTTTGCTATATGCAAGTGAATTATTTTCTTACATTTCTTCTTTCTACGCACCAGAAAACTGAGTTCCTAAAGAGGCAGTGAAGCCCTCCTTGTCCTCAGAATTTTTCTAGTTGTACAACTAATTTGGATGTGGAACTTCTAAAAGATTAACCAGCATAATTTGTTCAAATAAGCAGAAATTCTAGGTTACTCCAGAAACTTACTCCAATGTAGACTTTATCAGTGTTTTGCTTTATGATGTAGAGATACATTGCCAGGTTTAATACATCATTTTTCCTCCCCTATCATTATTGTTTCTTGAACATTTAGCTCAGAAGCTCAAGAAGAATGGATGTGTTTTAGAACACTGGCAGCAAAAGCCCACCTCAACTCCTTACACTTTTATGGCATAATTTAGCCCCAAAATAAACTTTGTCCTCAACATATATGTACATTTCACTCTACCTTTTCAATGTTTTCTAAATTTCTCATTTACCAAAAGTCCTCCTTCTTCTGCAAAAATGTTCATCATGAAGTTGTGAATACAAAATTTTGTCTTTCTTCTCACTAATCAGTTCTACCACACTTAATCTTTTCTACATATTAAAGAGGAATGAGTGTATCATACATTCTGCCATTAATATTTGTCCTGCTGCCCTCAATTCTGAGCTCAAACCTTCTATTTATACAACAAAACTCAGTTCTGACAACACTTCCTGCAGGATCCCTTCCAATCACTACAATCACAGAATATGAAGGGAAGTAGGAAAAATGTCAGGGTCCCCCACACACACAACTTTCCAGTATCCAAGAAAGCCTGTATCCCTAAAATATAGTTTTTCTATTCTAATACTACATTTAAGCCACTCTACAGGACCACAAATTTATGTACCTCTATCCACTCTTTCAATTAAAATATGCAATTTTCACTCCATCACCCCAGAATCTATGACTTTTCTGCATCTGGATTTTCCTATCATTATTAATAATTTCAATATAATAATAACTACACACCCAATTTTGTTGTTTTCTGTGCCAGGCATTCCTTAAAAACCTCAGCTGAATTTCACAGGCACTTGCCACATACCACTGGAAAAGTGCTGTCTAGGGAATCAGAAGAGTGCAAAGATAAATCATGTGTGGTTCTTGTCTCAGCATCAACCACCTGCACAAATAAAAGGCCTCTCCAAAATAAGGGGACATGTCCTCTCCTCAGTGCCACATTACCTTTTGACAGCCTCACTTCAGACATCTTTTCTCATACTACAAGAAAAACAGAAATAATGGAGCTATTGGTGTATCTATATGATTGGATCAGAACCAAGGCCAATTTTTCTCTCCAGAAGATATTGGGAAATGTCTGGAGACATTTTTGTTTCTCACAATTAGAAGGGGTATTGTTACTTGCATTTAGAGGGGAGAGTAGACACCACAGATATAGCTAACCATCTTAAAATGCACAATATAACAAAAAAAAAAAACCAACATAAAAATGTCATCCTGCCTGAAATATCAGTAGTGTCAAAGTCTAGAAACCCTGTGTTGAGGATTGATCAAGTCCCTCACAAAAGACTTGTTCAAGTCCTAAGCCCTGGTACTGTAGGTGTGAATGCATTTCTAAAGGGGAACTTTAGATATGTTATTAGTTAAGGTGAGCCCAAACTGGAGTCCTTAAAAGAAGGTGACTGATCAGAAAGAGACAGAGAAGCAGACAGATGTAAGACAGGCCACCATATGATGGAGGAAGAGATGGAACCCAAACCAAAATGCTGTAGAACAGAAAACATAGGCCTGCTGATACCTTGATGTGGACTTCCAGTCTCCAAAGCTGTAAGACAATACATTCCTGTTGTTTAAGTCAAACTGTTCCGTGGTATGTGTGATAGCAACTCTGGAAAGCTAAGACATCCTGCATCTATAAATAAGCTTGTATTTATAGATGTCCAAATCCAAGCATACCCTTTCTTCTCACTCTATACTCTACATTCAACCTTTCTTCCACCAAATATTCAATCAAAAAGGTGTGTGTGGGGGGTCCTTATCTTGCTTGCCCAAATTTTATATAAATCACCATTTTTAGAATCAGGGGGCTTTACATTTTAAAATCATTATCTACTAGAACATTCATGAAATCAAGTTAAAATAGAATGCAACCTCAGGAAGATGATTCTTTCTACTGGGTATTCAAACTTTGACAAGAAAAGAATGAGGAGTGGTTGAATACTTTGTTGAATGCCTTCAACAAGAATTTTTTACAAAGTTGCCAATTTCATTTTCAAAGAACTTTCATTACTAGATATTTTTCCTTCCTTTGAGAAGTCTTTGCACTGATATTTTGCTGCTACTGGTCACTGTTCTAATCTAACCACTCCTCTTGCTACTGTAAGCACGGCTACTTCCAATAGAAGAGCCCACCCGATCGGGGGCCACAAAGGAGGAACGTCTCTCAGTGAGAAGGTGACTTACTGCGAGTGCACAAGCAAGGAAATGGGGGGTCTTCTTCAAACCAGTTCAAAGTGAGGACGGGAGTTAGGTTTTTTTATAGACTAAGGAGAGGGGTGAGGAAGAAGAAAAACAAGTGATGCCAGCAGGTCTTGTGAGGAGGATACATGCAATTTCTCAGTCCTGTGTGGTCTCAAGCACGTCAAAGTCGTCCTTGGTTTCAGTGGCTGATTAACCACAGCTTAGCAACGTCTTCCTGACTCCTTTCTCAGCAGACCACTCAAGGATATCAAGGGTTTTTTTTGTCTCTAAGGAAAGTTACAGATTTATTGGATCCTAAGGTGATCCTGACACTATTCTGTCTGATTTTCCTTTGAGATGTTATCTTATTCCTGTAAGCAAAACTGAGAGGGTCTGGTTAATATTCTTCAGGGAACTAAGTACAAAGAGTAAACTTCTAAAATTAGATTAATAGAAAACCAGCTCAATTGGTGTATTAGAATTTTCAGAGCTGCTTAAGTGAAGAAGTTTTAATAGGTATATTTTCTAGCTAACAATCTGTATTTCATCCTTAACAATAAGGGTACAGAAAATAACTCCCCCATTCCATAGTTTTCCCTTTGCTATCTTCCTTTTTCTTTCATTTTTGAAATTAAAAACTCTAAATTCTACTTCATAAATTCCTTGGAATACACATACTGCGTTCCAGTATCATTGGCAACACACACCTTCAGGCTACAATGTACCTGGATTATTGAAATAGCCTTCTATCTAGAATGCATTATTTCTAATACTTTTGCTTCATAGCCCTGAATATGGCCTATCAAGACAAAAACAATCTCGGTTCTGCACACCTTGAATAAAATAACCAGTTCTGGGAACAGCATCTAGGGCATAATTTGCACTAATAATTTTTCCAATTAAAAAAAATGAATAGATGAAGTCAAACACATGCTCATCAGTTAGCCTAATTTAAATCCTGGGCTTAGCCTCACTCCAGCACTGGCTTCAACGGCAGAGCCCTCTTCCTCGGAATCTGCAATTTATGAGATCCCGTAGCCCCCAGGTCCTCAGAGAGGCAGATTTATACAGTGATGCCTGACATAGAGATGAGACAGTGACAGTGTTTTTTACTGCTGATTGAAATAGGATTGTTACTGAATCTGAAATGGCTTTTTGTGATGTAACATTTAAATGTTATACTTCTGGTAAGTCATGACGAAAGGACACTAATGTCAGAACCCAACAAATCACCAGGCCCTCTGGGTCAGAAAGCAAAGCAAGTAGCTAGACCAGGCTTTTACTCCACTGTCAAATCTGCATGCAATCCAAAGAGAGCCTCTAATATAACTGGGCCTTGCTTGATTCCAACTGAAAATGTGTGAAGCCACCTGCCATATTCAGAACCTAATAAACATTCTTTTTTAAAAAAATATGGAACATTTCATGAATTTGCATGTCAACCTTGTGCAGGGGCCATGCTAATCTTCTCTGTATCATTCCAATTTTAGTATATGTGCTGCCAAAGTGAGCACCTTATTCTCTTTTGAGTTTTTATTTTAAAGAGGCACCATTTTGTCATCAGCTCTTAGTTCAAATGACACAATTTCAAAATACATCCCTCACTTACAAGTTATCTAATACTTTAGTATATACTCTCCTTCCCATTAAACTGTTTATTCCGTTCATAGTAATATTCTCAAATGAATTTATCTCAGTTAGTTTATTCTTTTTTATCTCTCCTTATGTGAGTGCAAACCAGAAAGCAGTAAACTGTTCATAATTTTGTTTTCTTCTGTGTAGCTTGTGTATGGGATGGGACTTAATGAAAATATTCAAATATATTTGTTGAATAATGAATTAAATCAATTCGTTCAAACTCAAAATATGCAAAGAAAAGATGTCTACACTTAAATGACATGATATTATATTTCTTTACTATATACTTTCCTTAGGTTTTTACAGCTAATGCTTGCCACCCAAGTCTGTTTCTACTTATCAATATCCCTGGATTATATCCTCCATTCAATACTCCTTTGAACACTCAGGCCTCATCTCCTATCCTTGTGGCTTTTGACATAACCTCCTGAAAGAGTCATTCTTCCTCTTTATTCTCGTCTAACTCCATTCTAGGCCCTAGCAGCTCTTAAAAGCACATCCTGAAAATATGATTCTTGCCTCAGTGAATGTGGGCCTAATGATGTCAGCTATGGGAAATCGGAGAGAAGACACTATTTATGATACAGGTGTAAGAAGAAATGATTGTATTATATCCTTGACGATCCTAAGGTTCACCAACATATCGTTTGCCATATCCCAAAAGCTGCCAGAACACCTCACGAAATGAGTAATTCACAAGAAATTATACAATTTGTTAGAATCAAAGAACCATTTTTATTGAGAATAAAAGAGTTTCCCAACTCTAAATTGTCACAGTCATCAACACAGTCATAACAGAGAAACATTAATTAATCATTGGAAAATAATGAGAGGATACCATGCAGCGTCTGGCCACAGAGAGGTAAAGCCTCAGTCAAAAATGCATTTTTTGAATATAGAAATCTTGGGTAGAGAATCTTGCATCAGAATAGTACTTAGAAGTGTCATTTCAAAAGCAAACGGTGCTCAGCTGGTGATGTTCTAGCAGCAAGAAGAATAGCATCTTCTGTAGCAAGTTGGCCGGTAGCCACAGCCTCCATAGCCAGAGCCGTAGCCACAGCCATAGCTGGAACCGTATCCACAGCCATAGCCAGTCCCATAGCCACAGCCATAGCCACTTCCATAGCCACAGCCATAGCGAGAGCCGTATCCACAGCCATAGCCACTTCCATATCCACAGCCATAGCCACAGCCATATCCACAGCCATAGCCACTTCCATAGCCACAGCCATAATAGGGGCCATATCCGGTGCCATAGCCACAGCCATAGCCACAGGAGTTGCCGTAGTAGTTACAACACATGTTTTCAAGAGGAGGGATTTCAGTGGGTTGCACGAGGAAGGTTCAGAAGTGATGATGGCTCCTACCTCCCTGAGACCTTTATATACTGTCAGAAATTGGCAGAGCATACCAGTCATTCTCTGACTTGGCCAGCAAATATTTAAACTATTACATGCTGGTCACTGTTGGCAATAATAGTTTGCTTAAAATGAGTCCATTATTTGGGGACTCCACTTTTATTTAGAGAGGGTCATCTTAATTTTCTCTGCCAAATTATTGTCTGAAATGAATCATGTGTCTAAAAGCATAACCGATATCCATTTCTAAAACTTCCTATCGCTAGTTATATAATCTCATATAACAAGGTTTGGGGCTGCATACAGGGAATTTTTGCACACTTCCTCTTTCCTCTTTCCTAAAATGGAATAAGGAAATGAATACTCCTGTCTCTTTCTTGAACCATTGCAACAATAGCCACACTTCACCCAGCAACCTTACACTTCCCCCTTTCAACCTTCCACAAATCTTCTTAAAATATAAGAAACAATTCAATTTGTGAGAATTCAAATCCTAGGACATCCAGTGTGTCTCTTATTACTTATGGTGGTGGAAACAGTTCGCTATGTGCAAGTCATTAGTTTACTTACATTTCTTCTCTCCATAGACCAAAAAAAACTGAGTTCCTGAAGAGACAGGAAAATCTTCCTTTTCTCCCATATTTTTTCTAGTTGTCAAAGTAATTGGGATGTGGAACCTCTAAAAGAGTAACCAACGTAATTTGGATGAAAGAGTTGAAAACCTCAGACCAGAAACTTTAGCTCATTCATCAATACAGAGTCATCAGAGTTTTGCATAATAATATATGGATATTCCTAGAATTTAATAGAGTTTTTTCTTCTCCCATCACTACTGTTGCTTTCACATTTAGCTCAGAAGCTGAAGGAGATTGGATAACCTTTATGATGCAAAAGCCTACCTTCAACTCCTTAAACTTTCATATCATAAAGTAGAGCAAAAATAAACATTATCTTCCATTTATATGTACATTTCACTCTTCTTATACAAAGTCTTCAAAATTACTCATTCACCAAAAATTCTCAATCTTCAAAAATTTTTAGTGTTTGAAAATATAATTTTTCCTATCTTCTCATTAATCAGCTCTACCACAATTAACCTTTTCATCACATGAAAGAGGAATAGGAGTATCAATCTGGGGCTGTATCAAGCTGTAGCCCAGTGGATAGGGCGCTGGTTCACCACATGGGAGGCCCCGGGTTCGGTTCCTAGGGGCCTCTACGAGTGGGCAGACCGCCTTGAGAGGGCTAGCCGCCATGGGCAGAGCAGAGCCTCCGTGGGCAGGGCAAAAAGCTGCCACAGGCAGAGCAAGTCGCCCGCAAATGGAGCAGAGCCGCCCGCGAATGGAGCAAGGCCGCCCACGAGTGGGGCAAGTCTCCTGCGCAGTGAGCTGACTCAGCATGTTGCCACAACGGGGGGAGACAAAGCAGACATAGAAGAACACAAAAATGAACACACAGCAAGAGCAAGCAGAAAAGCGGGGGATATGTAGCAAAAAAAAAAAAAAAAAAGAGTATCAACCCTGCTCTATCAATATTTTCTTTGCTACCCTCAGTTCTTGATTACAAACCTTCTATTTATACCTCAAAACTCAGATCTGACAACACTTCCTGCAGGAAACTTTCCCTACTGCGATTGCAGAATGTAGAGGGATGTAGATACAATATCAGGGCTCTCCACACACAGCTTTCCAGTAGGCCTGAAGCCTGTAACTTAAAATCCAGTTCTGGTGCTCTAATACTACATTTAAGCCAGCAAACAGGACTCAGTCAGGTCACCTCCAATCCCTTTTACAGTCAAAAATTCAATTTTCACTCCACCACCCCAGAATGCATGATTTTTCTATATTTGTTTTTTCCTACTTCTAGAAATAATTTTACTATAATAATAACAAATACACAATTTTGTTGTTTGCCTTGCTTGGCATTCCTTGAATACCTCAGCTGAATTTCACAGGTACTGGGCACAAGTTATTGGCAAAGTGATCTCTTGGGAACTGGAAGTTTTCAAAGATAAATCATGATAGCTTGATAGCTCTTGTCTCAGCATCAGTCACCTGCACAAATCAAGTGGCTCTCTCGAAAGAAGGAGATCTAGGCCTCCCCTCGGTGCCACACAAACTATCTGCAGCCTCACTACAGGAACCACCTTGTTTCCACGACATTATTTCTATAACATGGATCAGACAAAGGCCAATTTTGCTCTCCTGGAGACATTGGAAATGTCTGGAGGTTTTTTGGTTCTCACAATTTGGAGGGTTGGTGATACTGGCATTTAGAGGAGTGGGTAGACACCATGGATACTGCTATCCAGGCTACAATGCTTAAATTAACAAACAAATAAACAAAGCCTCCCGAGACAGACAATTATCCTGTTCAAAATATCAATAGTGCCAAACTCTAGAAACTCCATATGGGTGATTGATCAATACCTCACAGAAGACATGTCTGAGTCCAATCCCTGGTGCTGTGGATATAAACACATTTGTTAAAAGGAACTATGGATATTATTAGTTAAAATGAGGTTGAGTGAATGAGGTTGGGCCTTGATCCATTATGCCTGGGGACTTTTATCAGGACATTATTGATCAGGAAGAGACACTGGAGGAGATAGAGAGAGACAGATAGCCATGTGACAGAGCCAGAAATTGAGCCAACACTATAGTGCTACAAAACAGAAAACCTGGGCCTGCTGATACCTTCATGTTGGCCTTTTAGCCTCCAAAACTGTGAGACAATAAATTCCTGTTATTTAAGCTGACCCATTCTTTGGTGTTTATGATA
>PVKH010049535.1:0-10090 GCA_004027955.1 Chaetophractus vellerosus | reverse complement strand
CGAGACTGGTCTCTGCGCAGGCGCGGCTTTCCCCGCTTGTGGGCGGCTTCTGCTTCTGTTCATGGCAGCTCTGCTTCAGTTCGCGAGTGGCTGGCTGCGCTCCATTCACGGGCGACCTGCCTGCCCTTGGAGGCTTTTGCCCTGTCTGTGGCAGCTTCTTGCCCTGCCCACGGCGGCTCTGGCTCGCCCATGGCGGCTTGCCATTCTCAAGGCGGTCTGCCCGCTAGGAGAGGTCCCCGGGAACTGAACCCAGGGCCTTCCATGTGGTATGCCGGCGCCCTATCCACTGGGCTATCCAGCCGGCCCCTGACATGTATTATTTTTGATGAGAGACAAGTTGTTATGTATACTGAGGTCTCTTGTATGTGACAAACCATTTTTGCTTGGTACTTTCAAAGTTTTCTCTTTGTTTTTGGCTTTTGATGTTTTGTCTATGATATGTCTGGATGTGGATATCTTTGTTTTTATCCTACTTTGGAGTTCATTGAGCTTTTTGGATGTTTAGAATAATATTTAGAATAATATTTTTCATCAAATTTGTGAAGTGTTCAGCCATTATTTCTTTGGATATTTTTCTTCTCTTTTCTCTCTTTCCTCTCATTTATTTACTTTCACTATGCATATTTTGGTCATTTAAGATTGTCCTATATTACTTTGAGTTTCTGTTCATTTTTCTGTCTTCTTTCTTCTTCTTTTTTTTTAAAGATTTATATATTTTATTACATATCCCCCCTTCCCCCCACTGCGGTGACGCGCCGAGAGTGGTCACTGCGCAGGCGCGGCTTTCCCCGCTTGTGGGCGGTCTCTGCGTCCGTTCACGGCCGGCTTTCAGTTCGCGGGTGGCTGGCTGCACTCCATCCGCGGGCGACCTGCCCTGCCCGTGGCGGCTCTTGCCATGTCCGTGGCAGCTTCTTGCCCTGCCCACGGCGGCTCTGGCCCACCCATGGCAGCTTGCCATTCTGAAGGCGGTCTGCCTGCTAGGAGAGGTCCCTGGGAATCGAACCTGGGGCCTCCCATGTGGTATGCTGGCGCCCTATCCACTGGGCTATCGAGCCGGCCCCTTCTTTCTTCTTTTTCTCTCTATTTTTCAACTTTGTATAATCTCTATCAGTATATCTTCAAATTCTCTAATTATTTCTTCTTCCAACTCAAAAATACTCTTGAACTCCTCCAGTGAACTCATATTGGTTGTTGTACTTTTCAACTCCAAAATTTTCATTTGGTCCTTTTATTATATATTTTTTTGTCTCTTTACTGATATTCACTAGTTGATTAGTGATTACTCTTATGCCTTCTTTTAATTCTTTAAGCACGGTTCTGTTTACTGCATTGAACATATTTATAATAGTTGCTTAGAAGGCATTGTCTGTAAGTCTACCATCTCTGTACCCTCAAAGACATTTGTACTTCATGTTTTTAACATGTGTATGGGTCACACTTTCCTATTTCTTTGCAGGTCTCATAATTTCCTTGTTGAAAACTATACATTATAGGTAATATATTGTAGTGACCCCTCATAATGATCTCTCCCCACCCCCCCATGGCTTGGTGAGGTTTGCTTCTTTATTTGTTAATGACTTGGCTGGACTAGTTTAGTGAGGACTATTTCCCACACAGTGTGCAGTCTCTGATGTTGCTCTTCTAAGGGTGCTGCCATGCTCACAGCCTCTCTGAATCCCTAACCAACCCAGAGATGACTATGGTTTTAGCTGGGCCTTCTTTGACTTTCTGTTTCTCTAATCTCCCTGTTAAGTTTTCTAGGGTCTGTCTTTAGTCACTTTGCCCACAGTTGTTAGCCTCCACTAATTGCTAATTGACTATTCTATTCTTTCCAACAATGCTCTGGGCTATAAGTTGTTCCACAATCTTATCCAAACAAAGTGTGACTATACTTGCATGGGTAGATTGAAAACCTTCTTTCAAGCTAGTCTCTTGAGGATTGCTTTGATGGGACCCAGGAGGGGTTTTCCTAGATGACTCTTACCTGGGTTCTTTATATTAAACTTCTAGCTGGTCTACCATTTCATTTGTTGCTATCAGGGAATTACCAATTTTCTCTTATTTGCTCACCACCAAAATCTCCATTCATTTCAACCCTGTCCTTGGAAAAGAGCATTCCTCCTTTGTTCCAAATGTAGGCAACCTTCTTAAGGAGAGCTACAGAGCTTTCTGTTCTTGGGGAGTGCATCCCCTTTCATAGAATCTTTGTGCCACTGCTGCAGAGCTTGGGGTGGGAGAGTAGCCAGCTTCTCTTTGAGTGACAACCCTTCCCTTAGGTACAGGCACTGTATGGGGTATGGGGAATGGTAACTGTCTTCTCAGCTTGCCTCTCTTTGCTTGAAATGCCTACCCTATGTGTGAACTGAGACAGGGGCAATAAGGTCCTAATATTCATAGTCTGTGACATCTGTGTTAAAGTTTCTATCCTTAAAGTGGGGGCTGAGGGGAGAAAGGGAGCACCAGAACTCTCAGTCATGCTTGTCAGGAATAGAGCTTCTGCAACATAGAGCTGGTGGGGAGAGTATGACTAATGCTTGCAGCCTATTCTTAGGGACAAACCATCACTTTAGCCTGGAAGCTGGGAGGAGATTGAGTCTCATCTTTGCTGCACCTGCCCAGCATTAAGCTTTTGTCACATTGAGCTAGGGGAATGGAGGGGTAAGTTATAGATGATATACCAGATTCTCCTTTTTCTTAATGGCTTATGTAGATTTCCTTGAATATATGTTTCTACATTTGCTCCAAGCCTTTAGGACAATTTCAAGATACTTAAATGATTTTTTAAATAATTTTCATGAGTTATGGTTGCTTAGCTGGTAAGAGTATCCAAGGAGATCCTCCCACTCCCACTACCATTCCACAAGTGTTTCTCACCCTCTGTATATTTTTGAAGCCTAACAAGCTTATCTTTTTGTATTTATGTATTTTCTAGTTCCTCCATTCAGAAATGTCTTTTGGAGAGTATATCCTATATCTGAGTTTTGCTTATTGTTCACAGTTGTTGTTTATTTAATAAAAGTACCATTAACTCCACATCAGATATTTTGCTTAGAAATCCTTCCATTTCATGCACGATATTTTCTCCCAACTGTCATCTTACCTTCTCTGTGAGCCATGTGTACTTTTTCTTATCTGTTCTGATATATCTCACAATCCATGTAGCTTCATGATTCAAAGTGTTAGGGATTGAATTTTGTTTCCTAAAATGATATGTTGAAGTACCTCAGAATGTGACTTTACTTGGAAAAAAGGTAGATTCAGGCAAGTTAAAATGAAGTCATAATGGAGTGGATGGTTGTGATGGTTTTAGGCTGTATATACCCCAGAAAATCATGTTCTTAAATCTGGTCCATTCTTGTGGTTGTGAACCTATTGTGGGCAGGACCTTTTGATCAGGTTGTTTCAGTTAAGGGCCTTTTAATTAGGTTACTTCATTTAAGGTGTGACCCAGGGTAGCTCTTAATCCTCTTACTGGAGTCCTTTATGAATGGGATGAATACAGAAAGAAAGCCAGAGAGAAAGACACTGAAGTCAGAAGCTGAAAACAACAAAACCCGGAAGAGAGGGAGAGAATAGCAGATGCCACCATGTGCCCTGCCATGTGACAGAGTCCAAGATTGCTGGCAGCTGGTCTTTGGAGAGAAATTGTCACCTGATGGTGCATTGATTTGGATATTTTCAGTGCCTCAGAACTGTAAACTTGTAAGCTAATAAATCCCCGTTGTAAAAGCCAACTCATTTCTGGTATATTACATTTTGGCAGACTAGCAGCCTAAAAAAATGGGCCCTTAATCCAGTATGACAAATATCCCTATAAGAAGAGGAAATTTGAACACAGATGGAAAGAGACAAAGGGGAAAACACCATGTGACAACTGAGGCAGAGAACACCATGGATTACCAGCAAGTCACTGTGAAAGTCCAGAAGAGAGCCATGGAACTGATTTGTCCCTTCTGAAGATGTATAGCCATTCTGACACCTTGATTTCTGTTATTTTAAGCCACATGGTTTCTGATATTTTGTTATGGAAGCCCTAGGAAACTAAGATACAAAGCAATAATTCTTAAAAACAACGCTCTTTTCTCAATTAATTCAATTACACTTCCTTGCACTCTCTATTTCTATAAGTTGTCCAATTATTTTGAAGTATGGTGATCTGATTTTCTAAATGATAAGTTTAGAGAAACTACAGCATTGTAAGAAGACAGTAATACACTAACCTATATGTTTCCAACAATATTCCCAATGATAAACATAGTTATCTTTTATTAAGCACTTACTATGTGTCAAGCACTGTGCTAAATTATTCACATATATTTTGCCACTTAATTCACAAGAATTGAGTGACAAAACACTGCCAATAAAATATTGGAAACAACAGCTATACAAATAAGAAAAATGAAAGTCAAATAACTTTCCAAATTTTACACAGCTAAATTATATATTACTTAACAGCAACTGAGAACTATCTTGTCTTATTCCAAAGCCCATGAGATCATGTTCCACAATAATATATATTATTGAAACTTTAGGATCAGTAATATATCAGGATAATATTTTCAGAGACCATATAATAACAAATCCAGAGATGTTTTCTGAGATGTACTGTTAATCTAGGCATCTCAAGTTATTGTGAATGTTGTCACCAGGTGATTTTGCCTAAATGCATATCTTTTCACTTCCTTGCGATAAAACATTTATAACAGTTTTATTAGAAAAAATTAGGGGAGAAACAGTCTTTATTTTCCTGTTATTCTATTTTGAATATGACAGAAATGAACAATAAAGTTAGTATTCTTTCTATTCTATTTTTTCAACATCAGCCATGTTCACTGTCTCAATTGATCTCTTCTCTTTTGTTGTATTCACAGGGACCATGCTACATGGTTTACAGTAAGGACCCACAGTGATCTGAAATGACAAACCCAACATCATATTTCTTGACTCTAATATCATTAGACAGTCATATTTTATGGCTGTGGCAGAAAGGCTATGACAGATGACACTTTGAGAGTGTTGGGGGAGAAAGCTCATATAGCACTTAATCAAATGGTTGCAATGTCTAAAAGGATTAAAGTCAAACAGGCTATGACTCATAAAATTATGTTTCTTATTATTATCTTAAAACTGACAAGGAAATATTGTCTATCTTCAATGCATATTTATGTATTTCCTATCATTTTTAAAACTCTAAATCCACAGGACAAAACCAACATGATTTTGTTCCCAGAGTGCAAATTTTAAAAAAAAATTATGTATATATGTACTTTTAATGCTTTCTGAATATTTGAAATAGTGCTTTTCATAAACTAGATATCCTAATTTCTGCCTAAATGATAAACATTAAACTATTGCATGATTTTATAAACACCATTAAAAAAGCATTAGTCCTGAGGTTCAAAGACAATTATTAATATATTTATTAGTGCTTTTATTCTGAAAAGTAATGATGATCAGTTACAATCCCAATTCTTTACCTATGGATAGAATAGGATTTATACCTTTTCTCCATTGGTTAAAATGATATCCCCTTACCACTGCTCATGAAAGCGACGTTGGTGGGAGAATTAAATGACAACTGGAGAATCTTTCTAGCAAAGAAGCTCAATGAAATTAAACAAAATTTCTGAAACATTTCATGGTTTCCCTATAGCTGTTTTCCTCACAAATATTTTCTTAGAAGCCTAGCATCAGATTTTTGCTTATTGTAGTAATCCTAGATTTTCTGATAGGAAACTATAGGCATGATAAAGCATGATGTCTCTAAAGTATTACTTCTATTGTTTTGTTCTCCTTTATAATCTTCAGTCTGTTGTTCGAAAGACATACTTTGGATGTGCATATAATGTCATATCTTATCTATTAGAAACAAATTATCCAGATTTTTTTAAAAAGTCACCTGTGAACAGTGAAAATAGATGTCACAAACCTTGCATAATAGTTTATGCAATGATTGATACTGCTTGAGTCCACATTAGTGCATTTGCTTAGTAGGTCTGTGATCAGATTCTGATATTGGGCCAGAAATGCCTGTAATTGGTATAGATACATTATTAAAGTTGAAGGCTAGCTTACTTGCCTCTGGCCCTGTATGTATTCAACTCCTTCATAAATTCTTTCTCCACACTTTTGTGTAATGTTTCAAAAAGACAGGAACCTAGTGGGTTGATCCGAAATTTGTTGAAACTCAAATGCTTATAGGTCTCAAACAAATGAAATTTAGTGCCAAAGAGAAGCCTCTATCCAGTTTCAGCTCATTCTTAGTTTTCAAAAAGAGAATAATATCTAAATTGCTTATGAAAATTTCTAGTTTTCAATGTTGGTTCAAAAAATTAAAAACTCTGATCAGATAATACAAACATACACAAAACACACCCCACCTAGTCCAAACTTATGCCTTCCCACAAGTCCATGATACTTTAGCTACTTGATCAACCTTGAGATATTTCAATCAATATACCTGAAAATATAATTTTCAAGGATGAACATCTGACTTATGACATTTTTATTTCATTAGACCTCTACTGGCTCTATTTCGATTTGTCTGTATTTGAGATGTTTTTATTCAACTCAAATAATGACAATAATAGTGCTTAGTTGTAGAGATAGATTGTAGAAGGAACTATTTTTATGAAAGTGGGGAAACCATGATGAGTAATAAATCCGTTGTTTTTTAAAATTATATAGTATCAAAATGTGCATGTTTTGTGTGTACTAGAATGTACTCTTTTCCAAAGAACATTTATATTTTTGAAATGCACATCAATCCTTGGCTCAAAAGATCACAAAAATGCTAAATTTATCCTGGCTGTGATCCTACTTGTCACAGATTCTCAAAGTCTTTTTTTGTAGTGTTATCGAAACATGCAAATTGCTTAGTGACTAGCAATATCCTTATGTACTGGGCAGATCATATGCAAGCATATAGTTTGCAAATGACATGGGATAAACAGTATATGCCTAGAAGAAATTTTCATATAAAGCTGTTATATATTCCAATACTGTGGCAGCTAACAAATGACCAGGTTTTATGGTGCCCTGACAAAGGTTTGTGGTATCCAAGCACACTTTTTTTAAAAGATTTATTTATTTATTTATTTATTTCTCCCCTCCCCCCCCCCTGTTGTTTGCACTCACTGTCTGTTCATTGTGTGCTCTATGTGTCTGCTCGTCTTCTTTTTAAGAGGCACTAGGAACTGAACACAGGACCTCCCATGTGGGATGGAAGTGCCCATTTGTTTGAGCTTGTTGTGTCTCTCATTGTCTTCCTTTGTTGCATCTCTTCATTGACAAGGGTCAGCTCACTGTGCAGGTCCATCACATCAGATCGCTGTCTTGGTCATCTTCTTTAGGAGGCAATGGGAACCAAATCCTGGACCTCCCATGTGATAAGCAGGTGCCCAACTGCTTGAGCTACATCTAGTTCCCTCCAAGCATATTTTTTTAAATCTATTTTTTATTTTTTATTTTTAAAAGGGTATTTAGATTACATAAATGTTACATAAAAATATAGGGGATTCCTATATTCCCCACTTCCTACATCTCCCACATTTTCCCATGTTAACAATATCTTTCATTAGTGTGGTACATTCGTTACAGTTGATGAAAACATTTTAGAGCATTGCCACAAAGCATGGATTATAGTTTACATTGTACTTTACACTCTCTCCCACACAATTTTGTAGATTATGGCAAAATATGTAGTGGCCCATATCTGTCATTGTAATGTTATTCAGGAAAATTCCCAAGTCTCCAAAATACTCCCATATTTCATCTGTAATTCCCTCTCTCTTCCTTCAGAACCTCTAGTGTCCACTGCCTCCATATGATGGATATAGTTTCTTCCATTGCTAGAACCACAATAAGTCTATAGTAGAATACCAGTAAGTCTACTTTATTGTCCATAGTTCATTCCCCAATCTTGAGGATTCTGAGATGGTGTTGCCCACTACCCCTCTGTTTGAGAGGAGGCTTTGATCCCATGGGTCAGATGGATGGGACTCTCTTGTTTGCAGTTGTAGACTCTCTCAGTTCCCTGGGATGGTCATAGTCCATCATCATCTCCTTGCTAGTTGTCCTGGGTAAGTCCAATGAACTGGAGAATAGGTATTGCAACTCCATTGAATTTCAGGGTCCAGCTGGCACATGGACAGCCCAGAGATTAAAATCTCTTGGATGTACACCTACCAACTTCAGCACCAACTATAGGTTCAAATAAAAGAAACAGAAGAGGCATGTGTAAGAAATCACATCTGAGTCCAACTCTGTCATACTTGAGGCACAAATTCCAAAATAGGGCCACTGACAAGGCACCAAACTCCAGAGGTATCTGCCATGACTGTAGGTCCTGGGTGTCTCCAGAGCCCTCAGGATCCCCACTATTTGGGGGTAGTATCTACTTTGGCCACCTATGAGATCCTACTGAGACATGCATAAGCTTTACCTCTCTGATGACCTCCCAACTCACTTTGAAGTCTCTTAGACATATACACTCATTTGTCTTTACCTTTTCCCCCTTTTTTCAAGGTCTTTTTCCAGTTGTATTACCAGCTAGTGCTTGGTAGTAATCTATTGGTGCCAGGGAGGCTCATCCCCAGGAGTCATGTCCCACACTGGGAGGCCTCCAAGCATACTTTCAAAGTCTCTGCAATATTTTTAAAAAACATTGAACTGTAACATTTGAGGAGAATCCTTGAGTCATAGTTAGTTAAGGTGGATTCACCACCATCTCACTGGCTTGAGAATAACGTTACCCTTGAAAAGTTTATAGCCCATTAAAATGCTATATTTTTCTGAGTAGTAAATCTCTCAAGGACAATTGACATATCATTTAAAAACTGAAATTTGAATACAAGACATACAATTAATATCTCTCAGGGTTAAATATATTTAATAATTGTATTATTTAACATTTACAAAGCAGTTTGAATATTCTTAGAAAACAATGAAGCTTAGTTTGATGTTGATGCTCTAGGTATTCATGCATATATTTGAGACAATTATTTCCTTTTTGTCTGAAACCATCAATCCAAAGATGCACAGACAGATTAGAGACCATTTTTCTATCATAAAATAAGTTCAATTCCTGAATGTGGCACTGTTGGCATATATATATTATGATTTATGCACATCTAAATAGAAAAGGTCTTAGATAATTAAGAATGTGTGACAAAAAAAATTGCTTTGCATTTCAGCAAAGAGAACTTCAGGGAAATTAAGGCAAAAAGTTAAAAAAGTTAAGTGATAAAAACATACTTCACCAGTGTGTCAAGCCTTCAGTGTTGTTGCAAGTAACTATGAATCTTGTCCTGCAAAGAGAGAAGCCTGGTGGTTGCCATGAGTCCTGAGCAGAAGGGGAGGGAGGAATAGAATAAATGGAACAGGCGGCATTTTGAGAGCGATGGAAGTGTTCTACATGATCTTGCAATGATGAATACAAGCCATGTTAAGTTTCATCAAAGTTTATAAAAATATATGGACCAAAATGTAAACCATAATGTAAACCATTCACCATGGTTGGTAGATATGTTTCCATATTTGTACATCAGTTGTAACAAATGTACCACCCATGTATAAAATGTTATTAATTGTAATCTATGTATCTTTTTTAAAAAAATAAATAAAAATGTTATTAATAAGGAAAGGGGGAGAAGGGGGAGGATGCTGGACATATGGGAATCTCCTATATTCTGTATGTGATTTTGCTGAGACCTAAAACTTCTTTGAAGACAAAATGAAAAAAGCAAGACATTGGGAGAATAAATGGAAGGAAATGTCACTGTACATACAGGACAACAGATCTTACAGTGATGAAAGGCCAAATTTCAAGAAAATTTTTATACATTTTTTCATTATTTTTTATTATCCTCAATTTTTATTCTTATTTTTTATTTATTTATTTATTTTTTATTTTATTTTTTTAAAGATTTATTTATTTTATTACATATCTCCCCTTCCCCCCGTTGCGGCGACGCGCCGAGACTTGGTCACTGCGCAGGCGCGGCTTTCCCCGCTTGTGGGCGGCCTCTGCCTCCATCACGGCCGGCTTTTTCAGTTCGCGGGTGGCTGGCTGTGCTCGATTTGCAGGCGA
>PVKH010049534.1:0-10152 GCA_004027955.1 Chaetophractus vellerosus | reverse complement strand
GAGGCTGTGTTACTGCTGTTCTTTGATTCTTGGTTCAACCTGGGTCTTTAGGATTGTCCCCATTAGTTGCTCAAACTGGGCTCTGGACCCAGTAATGTGTTGAAGACCCACTTCCAAGTGCCTTGGGGAGGGGGGCTATAAAGGCAGGGCCAAGCCTCTTTTACTTATTTACTTTTAATTTTCTCATGTGCACTTCTTTGGTCTGCCAGTAGATGGCATGCTTTGGCAGCCCTCTCAGTTCAATGCCTGGTCAGAGTTTGTTTGCTGCAACATGGAGTGAGTCAGTGTGACAGTAGTTCCTGCCTGGAGGCTGAGAGCCTTGTAATTCAAACTTTCTCAGAGACAGTTCCCCAGTCTTTGCTGGCAACCTCCTCCATTTTCCCCGGTAGGAAATAATTTCTTTCACCTCTGCATCCTCAACAATCAGTCCCGGTTAATAGAGAGGGAGATTGAGAGGGTCGGATCTCTTTTGTCTCTAGCTGGCTCCCAAGGTAAACAGTGGTGCGGCCCCACCTGGCCTGGAAGGACTCCTGGGACACAGCAGACTGAATTTGTAGGTCAAAAGCTGAGTCAGCCTTAGGCTGTGTCCTTCTCTCTCCTGTTTCCTGGGGGAGGTGCATCCTCAACAATAGTAGAGTGGGAGATTGAGAAGGCCGGATCTCTTTAGTTCAGGGCTTCTTAATCAGGGGTCCATGAGCTTGAATTGAAACTTAAAAAAACATTATTCTTGTGGGGACATGTTGGTGCGGGTGTGATATATTTATTAAATAATACACAGTACAGTGTGGACTTAGTAAGGGGTCCGTGGCTTTCACCTGACTGGTAAAGGCGTCTGTGGAGCAAAAAAGGTTAAGAACCCCTGCTTTAGTTCCTTGTTGGCTCCCAAGACAAACAATGGTGCATCCCCACCTGGCCTGGAAGGGTTGGTGGGACACAGCTGTGGGTCAAAAGCTGAGTCAGCCTTAGGCTATGTCCTTCTCTCTCCCCTTTCCTGGGGAGGTGGATCCCTGGGGTCCCCTTTGTCTGTAGCCCCTAGCACAGGGGCATGAGAATTCAAAAGTGTCTTTAGTGTGGGGGAGGGTGCGGGCAGTAGCAGCTGCCACTTTTAACTCACAGTTTTGCTTCTTTTCCTCTCTCTTCTGGGCAGTGTCCACCCTTCCCCTGGTGTCCTAAACCCTAGAAAAATTTTTTCTGGGCCATTTCTACCTGTCCTATACCTATTTTTCTGGGAGAGAAGAGATTCCTGTGTCTTTTTGGTCCACCATCTACCCGAAAGTCTGTCCTCTTTCTTTTTTCCCTTTATCAATCTAGTTAAAGGTTTGTTCATTTTATTGATCTTTTCAAAGAACCAAGTTTTGATTTTTGTTGATTCTATTGTTTTTTTCTCTATTTCATTTATTTCTGTTCTAATCGTTACTTCCTTCCTTTTGCTTGCTTTAAGTTTATTTTTCTCTTCTTTTTCTTTCAGTTTTGAGGTTAGGTCTCTTATTTGCAATTATTCCTTTTTTTTTTTTGAGGTACCAGGGCCGGGGATTGAACCAGGGACCTCATATGTGGAAGCTGGCGCTCAACTACTGAGCCACATCGGCTATCCTGAGTTAGGTTTTTTGTTTGTTTTGCTTGTTTGTTTGTTTATTTAAAGGAGGCATCAGGAACTGAACCCTGGTGCTCCATGTGGGAAACAGGTGCTCAACCACTTGAGCCACATCCACTTCCCTCCCTCTTCTTTTATAATGTAAGCTTTCAGAGCTATAAACTTCCCCCTCAGTACTGCCTTTGGTGCATCCCATAAGTTCTGTTATGTTGCGTTTTCATTTTCATTCGCCTCAAGATATTTCATAATTTCCCTTGTGATTTCTTCTTTAACCCATTGTTTAAGTATACTGTTTAACAATTTCCATGTATTTGTGAATTTTCCATTTCTCCCTCTGTTATTGCTTTTTTACTTCTTTCCATTGTAGTCAGAGAAGATATATTCTAAAAGTTCAGTATTTTTGAATTTAAGACCTGTCTTGTGACCCAGGAAAAGTCTATCCTGGAGAGTGATTCATGTGTACTTGAGAAGAACTTATACTCTGTTGTGGGGTGAAATGTTCTGTTTATGTCTGGTAGGTCTAGTTGGTTTAGCATATTGTTCAAGTCTTGTGTTTCCTTACTGATGTTCTGTCTAGATGTCCTGTCCATTATTGAAAGTGGTGTCTTAAAGTCCCCTGCTATTAATGCAGAGCCACCTATTTCTCCCCTCGTCAGTTTTGCTTCATATATGTTTGCGTTCTGTTTATAATTGTGTCTTCTTGTTAGCTGATCTCTATCAGTATATAATGACCATCTTTGTCCATCATAATTTAAGTTTTTGACTTAAAGTCTATTTTATCTGATACTAGTATAAACTACCCAGGTCTCTTTTGGCTACTACCTGCATGGTATATATTTTTCCATCCTTTCATTTTCAACCTACTTATGTTTTTGAATTTAAGGTGAGACTCTTGTAAACAGCATATAGTTAGTTGGGTCATGCTTTTTTATCCATTCTGCCAATCCCTTCTTTTTGACTGGAGAGTTTAATCCATTTACATTTAAAATCACTGCTGACAATGCAGGACTTTTTTTTTTTCTGTCATTTTGCTATTTGGCCTTTGTAAGTCTTATACCTTTTTTTTGTCCTTCAGTTTTTTTGTTAATGCCTACTTTCATATTTATTTGCTTTTTGTATTGTGCCATATCAAGTCCCTTCTCGTTTCTTTCTGGATATATTTTTCATGTATTTTCCTTGTGGTTACCATGGGGTTAGAATTTAACATCCTAAATATAAAACAATCATATTTGATTTGATACCAAGTTGATTCAATAGCTGACACATACACTGTTCCTATGCTTCTTCATAGCCCTACTTTTTTTTTTTTTTAACTTGTTTGGTTCCTTTTTAAAATTTCTGTCTCTTGATTAAGATTCTCATATTATTCATTCATTGTTTTCCTGATATTCTTTAGTACTTTCTCTGCATTTTCCTTCATTTCCTTGAGCATATTGAAGATAATTTTTTAATTGTCTTTTTCTGGTCTGTCGAAAGTCTGGTCTTCTTTATTGATGTTTTTTTTGGATTTTTATCCTCTTCCTTTGAATGGGCATCATTTCCTATTCCTTTTTCTTGTACTTTTTTGTTGTTCACTGTACATTTTAATATTTTAAAAGTTAACTCTGGGACTTATTCCCTGAGATGTCTGTTTCTTAAGATTGTAACCAGCTGGTGATAAGACAGCAATTTCTTGAGTGTTAGGAGCCAACAAAACCAAGCAAACCTAAACAAAAAGCACCTTTCACTGTCTTTGCAAATTGGCTCTGTGTTGGCTGGTGTTCTCCAGCAGAGTTCAGCCCTCCTATTAGGAAGGACAGTTCAAGGTGAATGCAAAGTGCAGGGTGCTCCCGAGCTTTTTTGGGCCTGTTTCTAGTCCTGGGCTTGTGCTTGCTCATGGTCTTAGCAGTTGCCCTGTTTACAGGAGTTTGACTGTCCCCACGACTTCCCAGGAAACAAACCTCCTTCTCCCTGGTGTTCCACTGCTGGACAAAAGCAGAAACCTTTGCCCTAGGCCAGGGGTTCTTAACAAGGGGTCCTGAGCTTGAATTGAAATAAAAAAAAAATCACTTTTCTTGTGGGGACGTATTGGTGCGGGTGTGATATATTTACTAAATAATACACAGTAGAGTGCGGACTTAGTAAGGGGTCACCTGACTGGCAAAGAGGTCCATGGAACAAAAAAGGTTAAGAACCCCTGCCCTTGGCCATCCACTCAACTGTTGCTTACATTGCTTTCCTTGTGAGCTGCTTCTGCCTGGGGGGCAAATTCTGGGAGTAGGGGGAGAGCATGTCAGAGGGGAGTTTCCCAAGTCAGTCCCTTCCAGCCGGAACAAGGCCAGGCACCCACCAAGGGAGCACCAGCCGCCTCCAAACTACCCTGCATGGTGAGGGAGGGGCCAGGCAGGGCTCCGGGAGCTTCTTCCATGGCTCCCCAAAGTTGTGCTTTCTTGACCTGACCGGCAAATGCAGGCCTTCAGCTGTCTTCCACAGCTCTAAGGAAGCATACTGTCTTTAAGTCTCCTCTGTCACCTTTGTCCCGGGTGGAGTGAAGCAATGGCCATCTTCAGAGCCGGGACCTCAGTGATCCGAAGCGGCTAATTAAAAGCAGTGATTAATGTCGGGCCTGTGTGCCCCCTCCCCATCCTGAACTTGTAGAAGTGGGTTGTTACGTCCCCCTCTGGCACCAGCAACCTACACCAGAGGCCGGGCCCCACTGCTGCCTGCCACGAGAGTGGGGGAGGGTGACGGTGACCACCCGGCGTTTTCCATAACTTGCCAGCCTCTTTCTTCTGCCCTTCCCGGGATGCTGTCCCGTGTTCTGCGGGACTCTGGAGTTCTGAAATGGTTGATGCAGACAGTCCCTGCCTGTTTAATAGCTGTTCTGGTGGAGGGGCTGATCCTGGTGCTTCCCCCTCCGCCATCTTCCCTCGATTCCCCATAGCTCTTCTGTCAGACGTGACATTTAAATGCTCTCTGGAGATAGAACAGCCCCCACCCCAACCTGCCTACCTACCAGGTCTTGACCTTCTACCTTCCTGCTTTCCTGCCACAGTGGCCTGTGACCCTCCCTAGGGGCCTGTCCTCTTGCGGGTCTTCACACTTGGACGCACCCCTGCAGCACAGACTTCTGCCAGTACAGTTTCTGGCTAAGTATCATTTCTGTTTTCTCGTCTGCCATGAGCACCAGGAACTGACTTCAAATCCAACTGCAAGAGGGAGCATCCAAAACAGCGTGGGAACCAGCCCCCTGCGTGAAGGTGAGGCTGCAGGGCCCTGGCTAGTCTGTGCACTGCACGCGGGCCTGGCCCACAGCTCAATCCCCGCGGCAGACACTTAGTAGGAGCCTTGCACGTTTAGCCCATTGACGCTGCAAATCTACCTATTTTTTCCTGAGAAACTCTGTGGGGCTCTAGATGCCCTGACCCCTCTTCCAGGTATCTAAACAAGGTATGGCCTGTTCTAAGGCTTACAAGAAACAGAAACACATGGAGAGCAGCTCAATAGAGGGCTTAGGAAAAGCAGTTCCTAGATTCCATGAGATATAGCTGGACCTAAAACGTGGCTGGGCCCTGGTGGGCTAGAACAGAGGAGCAAGATGATGCTGTGTTTCCTCTTTCTCAGAACGGCCTGGTTCCTTCCGTACTGTTTCTCTGTGAATCTGCTCCATTCCCCTGTCTCTCTCTGCCAAGCTTCTCCCGCTTCCCTGTGGTCTCCCTTCTCCCCCAGGACACTGGCTGGCAGGTGCGTGGCTTCGGCTTGCCCTGCCACTGATCTGCTTGTAGTGAGGAGAACCACGTGGCCGGGGAGAAGCCTAGAGGTGGGGAATCAAGGCCTTTGGACACAGAGGCTACTGGGGACCATGGAGGAGACAGTTTCAGCTGCATGAAGGGGCAAAGTCTCAATAGCATAGTGGGTGGGGGTGGAGAGTGAGGAGCAGGTGGAAGTCCTGGGTGCGCAGGGTTTTTTCAAGACCCTTAGCAGTGAGTATGGCATGGTAGCTCCAAGGCAGCAGAATTGAGGGAAGGATTTCAGGACTGGGAGGACTGCCAAGAGGAGAAGGTGGCAGAGAGAGGGTGAGGCTGGCTTTCTTTGTCCATGGAGAAACAGGGAAGAGTATGGATCACTGATGGGCAAGATCAGGAAATGCCAGGGCTCCAAGGCACACGGGGAGGGATGGCCTGGTCCAGAGGAGAGGCAGAACAGGGGCCATGAAGATTCAGAGAGATTGGAAGGCAGATTCAGCTCTGTCCACCGCCTTGCTGTCCTCCTTTCTCTCTTCCCTTTTCATTATGTATTGGGTACTACAACGTGCCAGGCACTGTGCTAAGGATCAGAGACATAGACGTGCAAACAAACCCAAAAACCCTTGGACCCGACCTTATGGATCTTATAATCTAATAGGTTCAGAGAATCATGTCCTGTGTGACTTGTTTCTCAAACTCATGGGGAACACACTTGGTCAGTCCTCACTGACCCCCTCACACAACCCAGCTGCCTGTCCAAGGCAAACCACCTTTCAAAGTTCATGCCCTTTGGGGAGGGCTTTGGGGATCATGGAGAAGACCCACTCTGCAGATGCCTACACTGAGGCCCACAAAGCCTGCAACTTGCTCAAGGCCTCTCAGTTCAGGAGAAGCAAAGCTGGAGCAACCCAAAGCCTGGACTATAGCTTTCGCCATAGCATCATTTCAAGTGGAGCTGCAGATAAGCCCTTTCCTCTGCCCACCAGGCCCCTGGTCCAGAGCTTCTTGAAGAGTCTTGGGGGTTGCCTTCTGCCTCCCAGTCCTGCTCCCTGTCTGTCCTCCCGGGCCTGGGTCACTGGCACCTGCTTTATCGGGATTCTCAAGAGGGACAGCTGGTTTATGTTACATGCCTGCACCCTCCCCTGTCCCCTGCATATCTCGTCTGGTTTTAAATAGCTTATCTGAGCAGCTGGACTACCACATGGGCTTATATGGCATGGGGTACATGTTCCTTTGGCCCTGTCCCTGGCACCTGCCAAAATAGCAGCCAACACCCCCCACTCCCTGCCGCCTCCCCTTTGTGTCTCCTGCTGCGCATTCTTCCCCCCACAGGGCTCGGCTCACGAGGCTCCAGCCCGCATGCCTGCTTAAAGCCCTCTCCATCCCCTGCCCTCTCCCAGTCCCTGCCCAGGCCGAGCAGATTCCTCCAGGATCTTTCAGCAGCTCCTATTCTGAGGTAAGTCTTGAACATGCGGCTGCAGGGAAGGGGAGAGCCTAGAGTGAAGGGGGCAGTGTGAGGGTCCTGGTCCCTGGCACTCTTCCCCGGTCTGTCTGTGTCCACGCTGAGTGGACAGGATTGATAGAGGTCCATGTTTCCTTCAGGAGGAGGCCATGGCATTCTGGTGAGAAACACAGGCCACACTTCACAGAGGGTGATGCAGGGAATGGATTCCAAGGCTAGGGAAGTAGAATGGGAAGAACCCTGCATTAGGAATTGGAGACTGAGGCTTGAGTCCTGGATCTGCCACTAAAGAGGTCATATAATCTTGGGAAGCCACATTCCTTCCCTGGACCTCAGTGTCCTCATCTGTAGAATGGAGTAGCTAATCCCTAGACTGCTACCTGCTCTAAATATTAGGAAGCTCTGACCATCAGGTCCTCCCCAAAGAAGCCCATCTCCTTGCTTCCAGGCCGAGGGCCACCTGAACCTTTTCAGACAGGTCCTTTTGAGCCCCAGGAGCTGGGTGATGCTCGCAGGAGCAGGGAGAGGAACCCAACCTGCCTTTTTCTCCCCAGAGAAATCAGTCAGATCAGTCCTTATGGTCAAATTCTCATCCCCAGAAACTCAGGAATTGTCCTGGAAACATTGAGAAAGACCAAATATCCAGAGGCAGGCAAGGACTGTTGGAGTGCATCTCCAAGCTGACTCTTGAACTTCTTTTTACTTCCCTGACCCAGCACATTTCCCTTCCCCAGGGCTGAGCAGCGCTTGGAGGGCTGGTGCTGGAAAGAACCTGCTGGTAGAGCCCTTCATTGGGTCCAAGCCCAGCTGGTTGGATTTAAAGGGTTAACTGTGAGCCTAGCCCCCTGGGTTTCCTGCAAGTGTGACTCTTGCCCCACCCCACCCCACCCCAACACAACCTGTAGAGGTAAAGACCTTGCTCTGCACCTGAGAGAGATAGAGATAAAGATTCTCTTGGTTTTTCAGCCTCTTCTGGACAGGCTGAGGAAGTACTTGGGGGAGGGGGCTGCCTGGAGTGTAAAGAATTTCAAAGCACATTCCCTGGGAAGCCACCAGACCTCCTGAATTCCTCCTCTGACCCACGTCCAACAGGGCAAGTCCTCCCTGTCTGAGGGCACAAGAGGAATCTGAGAAGATCCAATTGCCTGCTGCCCCCTCTCTTCCCGCCCCATCCCCACTCCCCATTCCCACTCCCCCAGCTCTCCTCTTGGGCTAACAGCTGCAGGCTTAGGAGGATTCCCGCTGAATGTGGAGGGATGGGGCCTGGGTTCCTCAGAAACTGAAGACTGTTTCTGAGGGATTGGAACTTGAAGAGCATTTATTCGTAGGTTAAATGAGGCCCAGAGAGGTTAGTGGCTTAATAAGGTCACAGCAAAAGCTGAGTTTCAAACCCAGATCTCTTGACCCCAGGGTCAGTATTTTCTGCCCTCTACTGAACAGGGAAGGTGACCCTGATCTCTTGGCCGTGAGCGAGTCAGGCTAGACAGTGGCCTGCGGAAGCAGGTGGAGGCTTGGGTGTGAGGATAGAGGCGACTCTGTCCTGCCAAGTTCTTGACTGTCACCCATCGTGGAGCCCCCTGCTCCAGCCTACTCCCTTTCCCCTCATTGGGTCCTGCCTTTGAGCGACTGGCTTGGCCGCATCCTCTCAGCTGAAAGCCACCCCCACTCCTCCCTGGTCTGCATGCTATTTTAGGAGCTGGGTGATGCTCCCAGGATCCAGGAGAGGAGTCCAACTTGCCTTTTTCTCCCCAGAGACCCAGCCCCCTCCTCGTGGTTCTGAGCTCATGGGAGGACAGAGGAAGCTGGAGACCACCCACCCCAAGTTGGCCACACCCAGCCCCTCTGAGAAAACTCTCCCTCCTCCCTAAGGTGACAGGCTGCTCCCAGGGCTCAGGCAGTAGCTCCCAAGCTCTCAGGCCACTTGCTCTGGATGCTCCTCTGAGGTTCAGGACAACTCTCACCTGCTCCATGGTTTCCCACCCACTTTGGGGGCAGGGGGCATTCTTTTTGACCATTCTCATCCTTAACAATCCATTGGGGTGCCTTCTGGTGTTAGAGTCTTTCGTCAGCAGAGATGTGGCCTTTAGCCCCCAACTTGATACCTTATACCTGTGACATCGCCTCTTCTCACCAGCCCAGGAGCTAAAAAATGGCTCCACCTGCCCAGCGCACCATGGAAACAGGGCTCCTCTCACTCCACCCACCAGCAGAGGGCGCAGGAGAGAGGCTGGCCCGGCGGCAGCCCTGCTTGCTGGGAACCCAGCAGGACTGGACAAAATCAGAGCAGGTGCAGAAGGGCAGCCATTTTCCAAGCCTGTGCTGGTCGCCGGGTCTGAGGAGGTGTCCACCCAGCGTGAAGCAGCTCCTTCAAGAACCCTCAGCCTCAAAGAGGCTGCCTGTGGGGACATCACCCTCCACCCATCAGGGCACGGGCTCTCACAGGGTGGTCAGACAGGTGCCTGGGGGCTGGTCTCAGCCGCTGCAGTGGGATGTGCCCACCAGGGAGAAGTGGAGGAGTGGGCAGTGTTAGCTGTTGTGCTGCTGTCCTCAGCCTGCAGCCTGGGTCAGAAGTAGGTGGCTGCAGTGCTGGGAGGAGGGGGCGGGCAGGAGGCAGGGGGCAGAGGGGCCCTGAGGGGGCCCCTCCATCATTCTGACTCTACTCTCTCCTCAGTTTAGCCCCACCCTCACATCACCTTGGCACTTCTCTCCCGACAACATCATGCAGGTTGCAGCGCTGTCATGTCGCACATCTCCAAACTCCATGGGGCACCAGTCATGTTTCACCCAAGGGAAAGGTGCACCTGGAGCTGGGCACGGTTATGGCCAAGGAGGCCCTTCCCCGTGCCTGGCACTCTACACCAGCTGTAATCCTCAAACCGGTTCCAGAAGAGCAAAAGATCTACATGAGGGAACCGAGGTGTAGGGAGGTCCGGTGACCTTTCCAAGGTCACACGCACACGTGTGATGGAGCCAGCATTCAAAATGCTATTGGTCCCCAACCCACGTATTGCTATTCCATTTCTCCCTATGGCTTTTCCCTACAATTACCCTTGCACGGTAAAACCTGACTCTTTGGAAAAGTACCTAATGCCTTCCACTTTTCAAAAACTGATCTAGGACTATTTGATCCTCACAAAGAACCCTGAGTACCAGGACGGGCATACTTATCTCCATATAACAGAGGAGGAGGTAAGGTCCAGGGGTCTCAAAAAGGTTTATCCAAACACACTCTGTAAGTTCCCAAAAGAGGATTTGAATCTAGATTGTCTGTTCCTATTGCAGGGAGGGGAGCATCTCAAAACTTCTTTTAATTGAAATTTTTATTAAGATAATTTTATTTTTATTTATTTATTTATTTTTAAAAAAGATTT
>PVKH010049533.1:0-10089 GCA_004027955.1 Chaetophractus vellerosus | reverse complement strand
TATATATATATATAAAATATACTTAGATATCACCTGGGGAGCTTATTAAATACTCCCAGGCCTGGACCACTAGGCTATAGGTCTGGTACATGGCTATTAAGAAGCAGTTTAAGAAGTTCCAGAAGTGATTTTGTTGCCTAAAGTCTGGGGATGGGCTTTGAGACTCTGAGTTAGAGCATTAGAAAGGTGGTGCCAGGCATTTGTCCGTACCTCTGTCCATGTGTAGCTCCTCATCATGTGCACTGTAATTCCTGCTTTCTTTTTCTGTGCCCCCCACTTATCAGAGACAATGGGTTCCTTGATGGCCCAAGACAAATCTCATGGTCACAGGCACAGAAATTGTCTCGGATCCTGGCACAATTCCTGGTTGTTGACTGAATGTGTGAAATAGTAATTGGAATGTCAGAGGGTGAATATTAATGTGTGGAAGTAATTTGACTTAACACTACAGACATGAAAAAGATATATTGATTTAGCCAATAGAAATCCTATAACAAAATAAAAACCAATGTCCTATACCGTAAATTCTTAAATGAAGGAGTTTCTATTGTGCACGTTTTAGCACTCACAGTGATTCTTTGCTTCCTACCCTTCACACAGTTTTCTGGGTATACATCGTAAAGTACAACATTTTCTGCTGGTTTGGAAAACATATAATTTGGAAAACAACAGCAGCACCTAAGCACATACTTTGTATAAGGCACTGTGGTAGGTTCATGGGAGATAAAAGAACTAAATAATTTGGTTCCTGCCCTCCAAGAGATTACAATCTGGTAGAGGAAATATTACCACGTGTGCACGCACGTGTATATCTATGAAACAAGGCAAGATGTGTGAGTGCCAAGAAGAGGAGGGGAGCTGGTATCCAAGGTTGCCAGTTGGTAGAACTGGCTGGGGTTGGAAGAAAACATCCCAGATTTGAGCAAGAGCAGGACTGTGCATTTGTAAACATCTGTTAGTTGTTTGCCCATCTAGTGTTTTTTCTCTCTCTCTTTTTTTGGTAACAGCCCCTCATTTTTCTCCTGGAGAACTCCCCACCCCTATTGCATGTGGGTCTAAGCCATGTTGACCTTTCTCTGGCCAGCAGGTGGGCATCCATTTAGAATAAGCAGACTCTATTTCTCTGGAACTTGCCACTCAAACACAGAGTTTCTAAGATAGATAACCATTGGGCCTGGTTAATCTTGATGATGAGACTCTAAAAACTCTGACCTTTAGTTCCTGCTGCCTGGGCCCAGGTATCTACCCTCCCTAGCACCTGGCTCTTTCTCCTTTCCTTCATTTCTTCCCAGGAAACTTCTTATTTGCTTCAGGTGATCAGAGTTGGGATCTACTGCTTGAAGCCAAAGAATCCTAAAGGATACAGAGTGTGAGAAAGCAGGTGTTTTATTCAGGGTACTTGCAGAGACTGTTTGCCTGAAAGGCAAGGTTCTGATACAGGAAAAGATAGAGACAAGCCTGCGTAAATAAGTTGAGACCAGACTGTGCAAGAACTTCAGTGCTCTGGTAGGTAATGAGTTCCTTGTTACTGGAGATATTCAAGTCCTGGCTGGATGACCACTTGTTAGGGACATTACCTAGGAGATTCAAACACTAGAGATGACCCTTAAGTTCCTCTTCAACCTAAAATTCTAAAACTCCTTGCTTGTCGTCTTAGATTCCCGGGGCTGATGTAACATCCTACCACAGCCGGATGGCTTAAAACAAGAGCAATTTATTGTCTCCGTTGGAAATCTGTAGGGGAGAATCCTTCCTTGGCTCTTGCTAGCTCTTGGTGGTCTGCCAGCAATCCTTAGGCTTTCATGTCTGCCTCTCCCCTGTGTCTGTTTGTGTCTAATTCACTTCTTATAAGGATACCAGTTTTACTGGATTAAGGCCTAATCCTTGGCCCATCATAATTAATAACATCTTCAAAGACCCTATTTCCAAATAAGGTCACATTCAGGGGATCGGGCTCAAGACTTGAACATGGCTTTTGGGGGACACAAGTCAACCCATAATACTAGTCATTCATTGTCAGTCACTGAGGACCGTAAAATATATCCTGGCCCCTCGGGGCACTCGTAGCACGTGTGATGAATGGATTGTCCCAGGTCTGTGGTCCTTCAACAGGTACCTCAGCTGTTAGAGGATCTCAACCCTCACGTGTAAACCACCCCATAGGATTTGGCCGAGTACACATCTACCTGGAGAAAGCTAATTCTGTTTTCCCTGCATGAGGCAATAATTTGTAAGCCTTATGTGTTACTTCCGGCTTTTAAAAGCAGCAGTTGCCGTAATAAAAAATTCAACTTATGGGAAATTTTAACCATCTCTCTGCATAGCTCTTCCATTCCCAGAGGGGTTTGGCTGGGGCTCTGAGAAAGGAAGAAAATTTCATCGTAGTCGTTTCAAACCAAGCAGTCGGAGCATAGCTGTGAGTGAGGTTAGAGTGAGAAGCAGGAAATAATGAGATGGATATACACTATATTTCAATGTCTGCAATTCTCAAAGTGTGTTTTCAAATATATATCTTTTTTCTGGATGCCACATTACCCACACAGGTGTTTTATGCTATTGGGCTGGAGGAAAAAACCCAAGTTTGCAAGAGCCGGCTTTTGACCACGGTGGCTCCTAATTAGGGGTTACAGCTAGCACGCTCATGCCATTGGCCTTGACTATCACTTGCCGACAGTGGTCAGGAGCAGACCACGTTTTCTGTTTCAGCACTTCAGTGAGAGCGTCCTTAAACGTTTTGCTTTCTTACTTTCTGTGTCACGACGAGCCTTTCATTCAGCAAGGACCTTGGTGTTTGATGTGTGCTAAATGTGGCCCAATTTAAAATAGGGTGGGATGTCTTATAAACACCCTGGCTCCTTCTGGCGCCCATGGACTATGTCAAAATGACAAAGAGTACGTAGCCAGCGTCATTTTTAAAATTCATTCAATGAACACTTGAGTCCAGGCCACTCACTGAGCACATGTTGTGCTCTGGATAGATTCCGGAGACAACGATTAAGAAACACGGTAGCTGTTGTTGAACAACTTGATCCAGCACATAAGAAACAAAACAAACTCACTATCAGAGTGGTTAACATGCCTGAGTAAAGTGCAGAGGAGGAAGCCAGTCCTTTTGCATAGGGCTAAGATGGGCACTCTGATAATTTCTGCATTCAGCAGGGGGCTTGTAGCCACAACCATGTGTGGCCTTTTTGGGGGAATGATGAGTAATCTAAAGCCTTGCTACTCAAAGCAGTGTTATTATCACCTGGAGATTTTTTTTTTTTTTTGATTGAATGACAGATCCTGATTTAGTAAGTCTGGGCTGGGGCCCACGACTCTGCATTTCTCTCCAGTTCTCCGGTGATTCTGTTGCTGATGGTTCATGGACCAAACTCTGAGTAGCAAGGAGCTGAGCCCCTGCTCCTAAGGGTGGTGGGGTGAGTGACAGCAGAGGGGCCAGGAGTGCTGGGACCCAGCTGTGAGGTTCATCCAGGCCCCCGCTGAGGGGGGACGAGCATTGTCTTTGGGGTAAGGACACCTGAGATCTATTTTTACCTCCACAATTCTCTCCCCTTACCATGGACATAATTTCATAGGACTGTTAATTATTGTCACTCACATTGAACTACTTTGAATTCCCTGGGTAAGAAGCATTATTGAAAGGCTATAAATATGCCAGTGCTTGGGAGATTGGAGGGAGGCGAAGAGAAATGCTTAAAACAAACACCCTGTGGTGTCAAGACACGCAGCAGATGGCCTGTGTCCTAGCACACTGGAAATAGTGCCTCAGAACCTGCTGGAATGATTGTTCATGCATTTATTCACTCAGTCCTTCAGTGCTGAGCTTAGCTCTATTGGGGGCCTTGGGAGGGGGTTGGAGGTGGGACGGGGAGGAGGAGGGAAGGGACCATTTTGACCTGGATTTGAACCCAGACTTGGAAAGCAGTTTTTGTCAGCCAGAACAAATGAAAAAGCAGGATCTGTGTCATATATGTAGGATCTGAATAACTGCAGAATAGAAATTTAATACAGAGTGCTGATGAAGTGTCTGTGAAATGTGGTCAGATGATGTACCCAGTCCTGGGTGTAAGCCACAGTCTGAATGCACTCTTTCTGAGCAGTTTTTGAAGAACTCCAAGAGGTCATTAAGATAAGATCTAATCTGATCAAGATATGGCCCAACACATCATCTTGGAAGAATGGCAATATTTCAGCTTGGCCCCAATTCACAATCCTAGAAGAATCAAGGTTACCTACATGGACAATTTTTATTTTTTTTTTAGTTTATTATTTGGCTTTTAGACTGACTAAGATGGAAAGGACCTGAAAGTTTGCCAGGAAATGGATTGCTATCTGGTGGGAAGAGAAATGTAAAAGTGATCATTGGGTTTCCCCCAACCCTTAACTCCACTCAGAAAGAAGAAAACATAGCATGAGTGGCAAAAGAGACCAAGACCTGAAATTCTTTACCTTGTGAAAGGCCTCCCATTTATCTACTGACTAGTAACTTTGGGCCTACTACTTTCCCAGGCTAGCTCACTAATCCGCTAACAGCTGAATGATTACCTTCTATTACCAATGTTACCGTAGGGAGCTGAGAGTCAGGAAAATAACTTGCCCAAGATGTGACAGAGTTAAAATTTGAATCTGGGTCTCTCTGTTACCTGTGCTACTTGCCTTGTAATGAAATGCAATCTACGCCACGGACAGTTCAATATGTCTTGAAAGGCAAAAGACCGCAAATTAATATTTTTAGGGGCACTAGGTCCCCATACCAATTAGCCTGGTGAGATTTGTCTGTCTCAGGGAAGAGGGCTTAGTGATTCTTGGGAAAGTGTCTTAATGAGAAGTCTGAGTGTCACCTTGAACCCAAAAAGAGGTTGGTTTTTATCCCTGTAGGAAAGAGTAAGACATAGTAGGGTCTTAAACCCTAAGGAAACCATGTTCAGCCCTGTAGGAATAGTGTCATCTTTGTTAGAGAAGTCTTTTCAGAAGGCTTGGGAACGACTCGTGAAACTAGTGGAAACTCTGGAAAATTAAAATGAACCAAAGAGCAGGCATATTCTTGAGCCTTTGACTGCTGTGTTCCCTTTTCTGAGAAGGCTCCAACTGGATCTTCAGGAAAGGGTGACTAAAGCCCCTGGTGCAGAGAATCCTTCTATTCTTTGTGGAGAAGGTATAAGGGTCCTCCAAAGTAGGTGATTGATCCTAAGGGCTATTTGTGGCCCCAGGAAAAGACTCAGGGATAGTGGGCTCTGGTAGAGACAAACAAATGAAAATAAAATATAAAATAATAGAATAGAATAGAATAGAATAGAATAGAATAGAATAGAATAGAATAGAATAGAATAAAATGAACAGCTATGGAGCCAACAGCTCTGAGTTTAAATTTCAGTTCAGCCATCCACCACCAACTAAGCTTAAAAAAGTTATTGACACCCTGAGAATCGATTCTGCCAGCTGTAAAATGGGAAGATGATGTATGTGTAGAGAGCCTACCATGATGTCTAATATCTAGCAGATGCTCCTAAAAGATTATTTATCTGAGTCTAAACTTTAAACATGAAAACAATGCAATTATGAAATTGTTCTAATAGGATTTTTTAAGAAATGAGCCTTCATTGTGAAAAACGGAGGCCTTGCAATAATTGAAGGACCATTTGGCGTCATCTTTGGGCTGAGATGGTGGCGAGGTGATGGCGGCCTGCTCTGTGAGATGTGGACAGGGGATGAAGTGATGTACGCCAATGGAGGCTTTGTGGGTGCTACCCGTGGTGAGCTGGTCCTCGCTCATGAATGTGCTTTGATGGGTAACAGCTGTTTTAAAGCTTTACATTACAAGTGTGCAAGCATGCATCACGAGGAATCAGTTTGATTTTGCTCCACTACACATGGATGCAAGATACTTCACTTATTTCATTTTTCGTAATCAAATTGAAATTTGGCTCCTTGAGAGCCACCTCCCAGGGTTGGTAATTTGATCAACGCCAGTTATTCATGGTGAGCCTCTCCTAGGTTTGCATGAGACCTTGCTACTCAAAGTGTGAGCCTCTGAAACTTGTTAGCGATACAAAATCTTGGGTCCTATCCCAAACCTCCTGAATCAGAATTTACATTTAACAAGAGACCCAGGTGTTTCATAGGCACATTATAGTTGGGAAAGAACAGATATTGGAGATTTGGAGACTTAGGCAGTCCAAAAAACTTAAGGGCCATTGGTCTTCAGACCTTCTTGGTCACTACTGAAATATTTATGCTTGTTTCTTTAAGAAAATTTTATTCTGGTAATATATAAATAAAATTGCCATTTCAATGATTTTCAAGTTTACAATTCAGTGGCATTAATTATATTCACTGTGTCATGTTATCACCACCATCCATTACCAAAACTTTTCATCACCCTAAACAGAAACTCTGTACCCATTCAGCAATCACTCCCCTTTTCCCACTCTCCCAACCCCCTTCCCTCTGCCAGGCCCTGGTAACTTCTGATCTATTTTCTTTCTCTATGAATTTGTTTATTTTTGATATTTCATATAAATGGAATCACACAATATTTGTCTTTTTGGTCTGGCTTATTTCACTCAATATGATGCCTTCAATGTTCCTCCAAGTTGTCGCATGAACTACCATTTCATTCCTTTTTGTGGCTGAATAATATTCCATTGTATGGATAGACCATATTTTGCTTATCCATTCATCTGTCAATGGATATTTGGGTGCTTCTACCATTTGGTTATTGTGGATAATGCTGCTATGAGTATTGACATGCAAGCATCTTTTCAAATTGCTGCTTTCTGTTCTTTTGGGTAGATATCCATCTTTTGAGCTTCCTTAGAAGGCAGGCAGCTCTGCTTCCTATGGGCTTGCATTGTCCCATCAGAATTTCTGCCACCACTGGGGCCCCTCTCAAAGCACCAGCACTCATTTCCTGCCCCTTGGAACCAATCACGTCCCAGCCAACAGTCTTCTCCTGCACCACTCACTGTCCCTAAGGAGGTAGCACCTGTGAGAGGTGCCCCACAGGCTGGCTCCGCAGAGGTCTGCAAGACGCTCTTTCTTTTTCTGCCAGGCTCTGTGAAAAGGGTCCCCGGTGTGCTTGGTCAGTGACTCCTCTCATGACATACGCCCAGTTTTAGCAGAGAACCAAAGCCAGCTGTGAGCAGCTCCTCCAAAATGTGGGAAACATCAGAGCAGATATTCTTAACAAGGCGTCTGTGAGCTTGAATTAAAATTCAAAAAAACATTATTCTTGTGGGACGTGTTGGTGTGGGGGTGATATATTTATTCAATAATACACGGTATACTGTGGACTTCGTAAGAGGTCTGAGGTTTTCACCTGACTGGCAAAGGGGTCCATGGAACAAAAAAGGTTGAGAACCTCTGCTCTAGAGGGAGGCAGTCCAGATTCTGGTCTACACTGGACAAGCAGGACTAGAGGCACGGCTGTCTTTCTGTCCTATGGAATAATCCAAGTGTGAGCTGGCCACTTGAACTTTTTCTCCTGGCCGGAGCATATGTCAAATGAGCAACGACTGTATTTTGTGAGCCAACATCTAGACATGCTATTTAACACAGCGTTTCAGTGACATTTCAATTCCTTCCCCTGACACGCAAGAACAAACAAACAAGCACTTCCAGGACATTTTAATTATTTATTGCGAAATGGCAACCGAAAATTTGAAATTAAGACTCATTCATGAAATCCAAAATGTGAGCCTTTTTTTTTTTTGGTTAGGAAATTGTTTTGGGAAAACGAATTTGATGAGAAAACCAAATCCACTTTTATTGTGATTGAAAATAACAATACAGGGGCTGTCATTGCAGTGTTTGACTAAGCCTCTGAGAAGTCACTGATTCTCTCTAGGTGCCACATATTAAAGGAAAAGAAGAAACATCACTACAAAAACTTGAAATAAGTTTGGGGACCATTGTTCATTGGGCTCTAGGTTTTGCTTTTATTGCACGTCAAGGTGAGATTTAAAAATCAACCTGAGCCAGGTCTCAGGTGAAATGTGACCACATAATTCTCACTGCCCTTTTGTTCTTATGATTAGAATCACTACCTAAATCGCGGTTAAGGAGGCCTAATGTTTAGACAGACCTGTTTTAAAATGGCTTTCCTTGGGTGACATCAGGTTCCCTGAGTCCTCAAGTCTAGAAACCCAAGGTGAAGGCTCTTTCATTTTAACATTGTCAAACTAAGAAGAATGATTTGATTGCTCCTGAGTTTTGCATATGTCAGCATGGTAGAAGCTTAGTCATGCAAATCCCTATAACTTAGCATATCCATGGAGCTGTGTTTCCATATTTTATCTGTGTTTGTAGTTGAAAGCAGGCCTTCAATTGTGCTTTTAAAGAACAAAGTCGTCAGAACAATGTTTAAAGCCCATAAAATGTTTTTCTGCTTTAAAAGAAAAAAAAAAAGTCCATAATAATGAATTCAGTCTGCTGGTTTTCATTTTCAAGGACTATTTTAACTGTTGAGGGACTTCCCAGCTCCTACCCTTTAAATATTGCCCTCATGCTGCCAAAGAAGGCCAAAGCCATTTTGAACAGTTTCTTTTGCAGACTCACCAAGACAGCAATATATGTCAGGCTTTCAAGGATTGAGACTCCCTTAGAACTTCGGGGCTCCGCGTTACGTTCTTGTTTATTGAGCGAACAGCACACGAGGGAAGTGGAAATGGACACAGTTCGTTTGAAGACCGAGATGATGAACCAGGGCCAAGTTAGTGCTCGGGAAAAGCCAGCCGTGGGTGCAGCTGGGGCTGGGAGAGCAGAGCAGGCAGATGCCGAGCCATCTCTCTCTGGGGAGGTGGTAGGTGCTTGGGGATGAACGGAAGGGTCCAGACAGATGGCCCAGAGTGAGGAATCAGCCAGCTCCCTGCTAGGGTGCTGAGGGAGGGTGCTCCACCTGACCACACCCAGCAGGAGGGCGAGTAAAGGTCACCAGCCTGTCTGCCCACACCTGGCGACCATGTGTCTGAATCTAACTCATGATAGCATCGGAGCAGTTCCTGGCCAGGAGAGGTGGGGTTCCTTGCCTTATCTCCCAAGGCAGGGTTTATGGTGGGAAAGCTGATAACAGGAGACTAACCTGCAGCCAAAAGCACGGAGCTGGATAAGCTTTAGAGATTGCCTAGTCCACTTGCCTCTTTTTCGAGGTGAGGGACTAAAGCCTAGTCTGGAAACAGGTTATTTAATATCTCACAGGGTTTCAGCAGCTCATCTCATCTTTCTAAAGCAAGCACAGGGCTCCCCGAGATCTCCCCACCCCCTAGCCTGCATGCCACCCTAACTGCATTTTGCCTCTCTTAGAACTGCTTTGCAAATTAGCACTAGCCCATAATTGGGACCTGGAAGATAGCCCAGAGGTGGTCTAAAAGCTGTGATGCTAGGGGGAAGCAACATGCTAATAAATTTTAGAAAAGGACCCGACTTTCACTTTTATTGGGTTTCTTCAATTTGGGCAGTGGGTGGGTATGAAGTTTGGGGGAAGCTTTAGGAGTGGGAGGAGGCACAACTCTGGACCTCGAATCCAGTGCCTGTGACCTTAATTATTCTTCGGCATCTCATGTGAGATGCACATGAGAACGTGATTATGGAATTCTTCAGTCTAGAAAAAACAAGGTGGCAAGATCTGCCCGTGCTTCTCACACTTCTTCCTGAATAACCCCTTTTTGTTTCTGTTGACAATAGAGCCAAGCAAGTGATTTCAGGGGCATCTAAATGAATCACCGCCTGGGTATGGACTTGTTTCAGGAGCACCCTTCCTAAGGGCAGGTGTGCCTGGCAGCTGGCCCCAGCACCCCCAGCTTTTTCTTCTGCAATTTCTTCTCTTATTCAGCAAGTCTGTATAGACTGTCTGCTGCCTAACCCAGGCTGCCTAGCTGGGCGACAGGTGACTGGGACGCTCGAGGTAGGTCCCTGCCCTTAAGAAACTTATGCTCTGTAGAGGATTCAAGACCCAGGTTATTTCCAAGTACTTAGGAAATAATTACAAAGCACCTCACAATTCCTCTTCCTTTGAGGTAAAAGATCAAAAAGGCCATGGCACAATGGCTCAACAGGCTGGTGCCTGTTTCAACTGCCCAGGGCCTCCCG
>PVKH010049532.1:0-10089 GCA_004027955.1 Chaetophractus vellerosus | reverse complement strand
CCCCTCCCAAAGCATCCTGGAATCTCCAACCTGCACCTCCCAAACCTCCCAGCCAAAATCCCTGCATCACAAAACCCAACAATATCACCACTCATCTGTCAAATCCCCCCAACAGGCAACAACACTCCATCACCTCACTAGAGCTTGGATGATGTCCCACAACTTTCTCTTCTCTTTCTCTTTCTCTTTCTTGTAAACCTATCTTTCAGACCCTAGTTCTCATGGACTGCTCAATTCCTTAATTCATCTCAGTGGGGTCATGTACAGTTCATCCTTCAATGCCTGACTTGCTTCACTCAACATAAGGTCTTCAAGATTCATCCATGTTATCCCGTGTGTTAGCACTTTATTCCTTCTTACTGCTGAGTAGTATTCCATTGTATGTAGGTACCACATTTTGTTTATCCATTCATCTGTTGATGGGCACCTGGGTTGATTCCAACTTTTGGCAATTGTGAACAATGCCACTATGAACACTGGTGTACATATATCTGCTCATGTCTTTGCTTTCAATTCTTCTGGGTATATATACCCAGTAGTGGAATTGCTGGATCATATGGAAGATCTATATTTTGTTTCTTGAGGAACTGCCATACTGTCCTCCACAGTGGCTGGACCAATCTACAATTGCACCAGCAGTGGTTGAGGATTCCCATTCCTCCACATCCTCTCCAACATTTATAGTCTGCAGCTTTTTTAATAGCCACATTCTAATGGATGTAAGATGATATCACATTGTAGCTTTGATTTGCATCTGTACAATAGCTAGAGATGAGTATTTTTTCATGTGCTTTTTAGCTATTTGTATTTCTTCCTTGGAGAACTGTGTTTTCAGGCACTTGCCCATTTGTAAAATGTGTTGTTAGTCTTTTTATTTTCGAGGTGTAGAATCTCTTTATATATGCAAGACATTAGGCTCCTCTCAGATATACGGTTGCCAAATATCTCCTCCCTTGGGGTAGGCTGCCTTTTTATTTTCTTGATAACATCCTTTGAGGTGCAAATGTTTTCAATCCTGAGAAGGTCGTGTTTATCAATTTTTTATTTTGCTGCTCGTGCCTTGGGTGTGAAGTCTATGAAACCAGTTCCTATTACAAGGTCCTGTAGATGCTTCCCTACTTCATCCTCCAAGGTTTTTATGGTCTTGGCTCTTATATTTAGATCCTTGATGCACCCTGAGTTAATTTTCCTATAGGGTGTGAGATGGTGTTCCTCTCTCACTTCTTTGCATATGAATATCCAGTTCTCCATGCACCATTTGTTGAAGAGGCCATTCCCTCTCCACTGAGTAGGCTTGCTGGCCTTGTCAAACATCAGATGACTGGACATGCAAGGATCCATATCAGAACTCTAAATTCAGTTCCACTGGTCAATTTGTCTATTAGGTCCAGGTTCTCTAATGTATTATTCAGGTTCTTGTTTCTTTACTGATTCTCTGTCTAGATGTTCTGTCAAGTGGTGATAATGCTGTATTGAAATCCCCCACTATAATTGTAGAGGCATTTATTTCTCCACTAATTTTTTCCAGTGTTGGCCTCACATATTTTGAGGCACCCTGATTAGGTGCATAAATGTTTATAATTGTTCTCTCTTCTTGAGAGATTACCCCTTTTACTAGTATATAGTGTCCATCTTTGTCTGTTATTATTGTTTTGCATTTAAAGTCTATTTTGTCTGAAATTAGAATAGCTACTCCTGCCCTTTTTAGGTTATTATTTGCTTGTAAAATTGTTTTCCAACCATTCACTTTCAGCCTCCTTGAATCCCTGGGTCTAATGTGGGTCTCTTGTAGACAACATATAGATGGGTCATATTTCTTTACCCATTCTGCCAGTCTGTGTCTCTTGACTGGTTAGTTTAATCCATTAGCATTCATTGTTATTACTCTCAATGAATTTATTACATCTGCCATATTTTCTTTGGATTTATTATGTCCTATGTAGTTTTTGTTTCTCTTTATATCTTTTAGTTGTTCTTACACTCTCCTCCAACTCTCTCTCTCTCCTGTTTTTTTCCTTTCAACCTTTAGAGCTTCTTTTAGTATTTCTTGAAGTGCAGGTTCATATTCATGTGAATATTTTGAACTCTCCATCATTTATGAATGCCAGCTTTGCTGGACAGAGAATTCATGGCTGGAAGTTTTTTTCTTTTAGTACCTGGATTTTGTCATACCACTGTCTTCTTGTCTCCATGGTTTTAGCTGAGAAGTCAGCACTTAATCTTATTGTGCTTAAATTGTATGTGATAGTTCTCTTTTCTCTTGTAGCCTTGAGTATTTTCTCTTTGTCTTGAGCATTGGACATTTGGCAATTATATGTCTTGAGTTGGCCTGTTGGGATATACTGTTTGTGGTGCACTGTGCTTCCTGGATATGTACATCCATGTCCCTCAATAGGACTGGGAAATTTTCAGTCATTATTTTCTTCAAAACTCCTTCTGCTCCCTTTCCCTTCTCTTCTCCTTCTGGGATGCCTATAATGTGTATGTTTTTACATTTTGTGTTATCGGTTAAATCCCTGAGTCCCTGCTGGATTTTTTCTATCTTTTTATCTCTCTGTTCTACTATCTATTTGATTTCAGATGTACCTTCTTCCACATCGCTAATTCTTTCTTCTGCCTGTTCAAATCTGCTGTTATGTGAATCCATCGTCTTTTTTATTTCTTGGATTGTGCTATTCATCAACATCATATCCGTTATCTTTTTATGTATGTTTACAATTTTTTCAGTATGTGCTCCCAGTGTCTTCTTAATATCCTTAATCTCTTCCTTCACTTCATTAAGTTGGTCCATGATATTTGTTTGGACAGCTTTGATTAATTGCTCTATGTTCTACATCTCTTACTGGTTTTTGGTTTATTCTTTGCAATGGTCCAGGTCTTCCAGTATCTCAGTATGGCTTGTAATTTTTTGTTGCTCTCTGTTCATTTTACATTGATGGTTTTGTTCAGTAGATTAGTTTCTCTCTCTGCTCTAAAGTTTTATTTAGCTTATAGTATTGTGTGTGTGTTAAGTTTTCTCTTTGATACTTTCTTCCTCTTGTTTTATTTCCTTGCTTTTTTCTATGTTCCCTTGAGGGAAAAAGATTAGGGCCAGAGCAATTGAAATGGGTAAGAAAGGAAAAGGGATAATAGTACTATTGATAAAAGTTAGAAGAGGGGCCATATCAGACTTAGTAAATTGAATATTTAACTCATGTAGGTAATATAGAGTAATAGGAGGAAAATTGGAGTACCTACAATGGAATAGGAAACGAAATAGAGAAAAATATATAGATTATTTTATAAGGCCAGAATGATGGGGAGAGAGAAAACTAATAAAGAAAAGGGTGAAAGAAAAACCTAATACTAAAAGAAATAAAGAAAAGAGAACAGAATAGGCAAGATAGAAGTTAAGAAGTGTGAAGCTGAAAGCAAATGAAAAAAGGTGGAATGTAAGAACCACAAAACAAAGCTGATGGTAGAAAGATGAAGGAAGGAGAAGAGATATTGTTGGTATACACAATCACTATACACAGAGAATGGAAAGTTAAGAAGAAGAAGACCAGCAAAGAAGAAAAAAACTATCATCACCTAATTTAAAAGACAACAAAAAAGAGGAGAGTGTAGAGGTAAGAAAAGCAACCAACCAACATAGAAGTACCGGTGAAACACACTAGCATGCAGTCAAAGCTAAGGGAGAACAGCATTCCTTTTTGGGCCCTTGTGGAGCCTCTCAGCCTGCATTCATTAATCAATTGCCCTGCAGCCTTCTCTCTGCAGGCTTTGAGGCAGAATTTAGTGTTTAAATCAAGTCAATGCATTTATCTCTCTCTCTCTCATTCTCTCTCCTTTTTTTTTTTTTAATGAAATAAGGGTCCTTAAAGAATGCCTCTTCTAGACCAACCCCTCCTGTGAGGGGAACCCCCAAATAGACTCGTGGAGAGTTATCTATTACTTCTTCACTGCCTGATCCCCCCAGGGGAGCTGAGACTGTGTTACTCAGTACAGAGCTGTAAAATTGCTGGCTCCACCACATCCTGAGCCTAGCATCTCTGTCATAGTTAGATAAATTAGCCCTGCACCACAGATTTGCCTCTCCCCTCAGCCCAGCACCACAGCTAATTCACTCCCCAAAACTGTCACAGTGTCCTGGCAACCAAACCCACAGAAAAAGTAACCCCTCTCCACCCTTTGCCAGAACATTCCCACTCTCAAAGTTTATTCCCCCCTCACCAGTCTACCAGCATGGACTCGAACTTCCCTGACCCCTGCCCAGAGAACAGGGTTTAACTGCCTATGTTTCCAGCTGGGGAGTAAAGAACTCATGGTTTTATGTTGAGCAGTCCACCCGACAGTCCAGTTCCCTCCAGACTGATGCACCCAAGACCTCTGTCCCTCAGGCTCCCATTAAAGACCACCTGGGCAGGCTTCCATCCCCAATCAGCCATCCTCTGCTTGAGAGCTGGTGGCTGCACACTTAAACCGATGCCATCTTGCCTCCAAAACCCACACCATTGGGATTTTCAGTTTTTTTATCCTCTTCCTTTGGATTGACCATCATTTCCTGTTTCTCTGTTTGTATTGTATTCCTATGTTGCACAATGGTTTAACATTTTAAATTTTAACTCTTGGGTTTATGCCAGGGGTGTATTTCTTTCATTTTGTAACCATCTGAGTTACAAAAGTTAGAAGACAAACATATTCTTGAACTTCAACCTTCCTATCAGGAAAGTTTGTTTGCCAAAGGCAAATGTAGTGTGCAGGGTTTTCTTCATCTTTCTGGGTCTCTCTTGCCCTGTGGCTTTGTTTGTTAGTTGCTTTGGAGTTCCACTCTTTACAGGAGTTTGGTTGTCTCCTCTTTTCCTAGGATATAGGCTGCCCTTTCCTGATTATTTAAAGCTGGCGGGACTTTGTTGCAGACTGTCCACTTCTATAGCTTTTTACACTCCTTTCATTGTCTCATGCTACTTTTATGTAGAGTGCAAATTCTGGTAGGAAGGTGACCCCAGGGATGAATTTCCCAAGTTGTTCCCAGCCATAAGAGAGCCAGGGACCAATGAAGGGTGCAGACTTGCTTCCAATGTGTCCTGTGGAGGAGAACAGCAAGGAAAACAAAAGCTTCTTGAATGGCTCCCTAAAGCTGAGCTTTCCTAACCTGCAAAGCAAATGCAGCTCTTCAGGTTACTCCTCCCACAGACCTGGGGAATCACTGCTTCTTTAAATAATCACTGCCTCTGTCCCTCTCCAGGAATGGTTGAAACATTGGCTGCCACCACTTGTGTCCAGAGCAGGTTGAAAGAATTACTTCCCCCAGAGCCAGTACCCAGCTATTTGAATTTGATAATCAAAAGCTGTGATCAGTGATCAGCTGTGCCTCCCCTGTTCTTGAGGAATAGCATTTTTATATTTCATTCTGTCAGTAGCAGCTATCCAGGGACTGCACTCATGGCTGTGGCCTGCTGTGAGATTGTAGGATGGGCACCAGCAGCTGTCACTCGGAGAGAGCAGTTATGGTTCTTTACCATAGCTTATTGGCCTTTTCCTCCTGCTCTTCCCTGGATGTTGTACAGTGTTCTTCTGGGCTCTGGACCCATAAGATAGGTGTTTCATATGGTCACTGCCTGTTTTATAGATGTGATAGAAGGATTGAATACTGGAATTCCCTACTCTGTCATCTTTCCAATATCTCATAATTTTGTTTTCCTCTCCAGGTCACCATCTTCAATTCTGACAGCCTCCTGAATAATGACTGGCCTCACACTCACCACAATATTATTCTTGGAGACCTGATTGTAATCCTGGTTCCAGAATGAGAAGAGATATAAGAAACCATGAGCCAGAGAATTGTATGCAAGGCTTTGGAAGCCCCAACCTCATTGATCTCAGGATTAAATCAGCTAGCCAAATCCTTGGAATTCATGAAGATTCTCAAAGTCCAACTGATTGATACCCTTCCCCAGGGGGATGTAGACAGCATGCCATAGGTACCCCAACTGTAGGTCATTGCCTTTACCCAGGATGGTAGATAAGAGGCAAACCCTCAGTTTAGCCCACAAGCCCATCAGTCTTGTTTTACTCAAGATACCACCATACAAATGTTATTAAAGAATGATGAAAATAATTGCCAAAAATAATCCAATTCCATTCCAAAATTTGCAAGGCAGTTTACTTGCAGCCCCAAATCAGTGGAACAAGTTGATCTGTTGTACACCTTGGGAACACAGGCTTAGTCACAAAAAATCAGTAAATGAATAGTCCGTCACTTTGCACAAATCGCCCAAAGAACAGGGGAAAAGATTCAATCATGGCCAGTGTGCCAGGTAGGCCAACTGCTCAGACCAGAGTTGGTAGATAGCTGCTCTACATGCCCTACTAGGAGAGGAATGACTCTGTCTTCTTTCAGTGTTGAATAACATTCAGAGGGAAGAGGACAATAAATCTTGACATCTTTTCTCTTACTCATTTCACAAACTCAAATGTTGTACACTTACATACACTGAAAAACTGGCATTATGGTAAATCACAGTCACCTTGATGGTTCTTTATTGCCAGCAGGCCTAATTAAATGTCAGAAATGATAGCCATTGTTCCATGCAATGATTTGAAGGGATTAAAGAGTATTATAATCTATAGATTTTGATTAGTAGCAATTGGTTCATCAATTGTACCAAGTGGACAGCATTAATCTAAGATATCGCTAGTAAGGGTAACCATGTGTGGTTGCAGGGATGTTGTATGGTAATTCCCTATATTTTTATTGTAATTTTTCTGTAAATATGAATCTATACTTCTCTAAGTATAAAGTTAAAAATTAACCACACTAAAGTAAAAAAAAAAGAAGATATCTTTTAAAAGACTATTATAATTACTAATAAAGTATGGGTGATTACAGAGATCTCCTTTCATGTGAGGAGATGAATGACCTTAGGCTTAGCTATCAAGAGTTTGAAGGAGGCAGCCATGCAAAGTGCTAAGGAAAGAGCATTCCCAGCAGCAGTCACAGGAAGGGCAAATGCCTAAAATAGGGAAAGCAGTTCCCAGTTCAAGGTACAGAAAAAAGAGTGCAGAAAATTGGTTAGGAATGCAATTGAGCTGAGAAGAAGGCAGATCACATGGTAGGACACCATAAGTTTGGGTTTTACTTACAGAATCTATATGGAGAGGGCTTGGGAACAGGGCAGATGCAGCAGGATGAGCAAGGCTTGTTTCTGAGCAAGTTAACCCCTATTTGTTCTTAACTACTGTGCTAAGGAAAATGCAAAAGATGTTTCTGTGTAACTTGCTGAATCTATACTAAATATTGTCTTAAGGAAATATACCAATTCATGGATGAGATACTAGAATAAGAAAATATTACTATTCCTATTTCAGTTGGCCTTTACTATGTTGCTTTTCATCTTGCCCCAACAACTTTGCTCAGTCCCCTCAGATGTCTCCTCTCCCTCTCTCTGGTTTTTAGTTGACATATAAACATGCTCTCCCCTCTCTACATGTGTCATTCAAAATTGAAATAACAGCTTTGCTGAAGGCCCCCACCAGTTTAAATACTGGTCCCTCATTCTCCTCTCAGAGTTAAGGTTCTTAGATTAGTCTTAGGCCATTACTTGGGACCATTTACTCATTTCCAATTCAACCACTGTGATCTTGTCACACTTCAGCCAACTACTCCAATGAAACCACACTTCTAAGGTTACCACTTACATTCAAGATCTCAAATGCAATAGACAGATTCCTTTCTTTATCTTCTTGATATTTTATTCCTGATTTCTCTTCATTGTTTATAGGTTTGATTATGTTTGATAATGTTTTTCCCTTCCAACACCCTTCCTTACCCATATCATCTTTTTTAAATTCCTTTCTACCCCTAGTTTCTTTCTTCACAGTGTAGTCTTCCTCTATTTATCCCTCTCATGTTGATGTCCCCAAGGTTCAATCTCCTGCCCATATAATCCTCACTGGACATACTCTGTCTGAGTTTCCACATCCAAACTATGGATTGATCTGAATCAATATGCAATTGAACCCAATTCTTCACCTCTAGTGAGAAGTGTCTCCTCAGCCCCACTTCTGAATTTCCAGTTGGACTCTCATGGATACCTCTAACTAAAGCTCTTCCCCCAAAGTTCTGCCACCTCTTTATGTCAGGGTGAATTTCACCACCAATACTCTAAACCATAAGATGGAAGGTTTCCTTGACATGCACTTCTCTCTCATTCATTGATGGAGTTAGTGATGATGTGTCAACTTTGCTCCCTAAACATGTTTTCTTTTTTATTAAAATTTTTAATTTATTTTTTTATATATCTCTATATTTTTAGGATACATTGATTATATAAATGTTACACAGAGATTGCAGGAGTACCCATATGCCGACCCCCCCCCACACCTCCCACAACCCCCTACATACACATCCCTCAGTGTGGCATAATGCCTGTGATAGATATACACATTTTGGGGATTTGCCATCAAGCATAGGTCACAGTTCAGACTGTAGGCAACCCTCTATCCCATACAGTTCTGAATGATACATGATGATAAAAAATGGCCTACATCCTCCATTGCAGCATCACCCATGACAATTCACAGCCCCCCCAAAAAAAAACCCTCATTACAATTGCTCTTCCCTAACCCTGCTCCCAAAGTGTCCAGGGATGCTAGCTCCACATAATTTTGCAATTTCTTCCATTGCATATATCACAATTCTATAGCAGGACACCAACAAGTCCATTCAAGTCCATAAATCTTCCCCCAATCCCAAGGAGTCCGGGATGGTGATGTCCCCTCCACCACCAAGTGAGAGGGGGCTTATATCCCATGGATACAATGGAAGAGATTATCCTGCCTGCAGCTGCAGACTCTCTGCATTCCCCTGCATAGCCGTCATCCATCATCAACTCCCAACTAGGTGTCCTGGGTGAATCCATTGAGTTGTAGCATAGGGCTTGCAAGTCCTCAGAGTTTCTGGACCCAGTTAGCACATGGTCAGCCCATAGTTTCCAGTCTATGGAAATACACCTAAAACTCTGGCATCAAATATACATTTGAATAGAAGAGGAAGATGGACCATGTGCAGTGAAGACATATTTCAGTCAGACTCTGTCACTCTCAGGAGCAAGGATCCCAAATTAGGGCCCACTAGTAAGGCACCAAACTCTGGGATTATCTGCCCTGGTATAGGACCTGGATATCTCCAAAGCCCTCTGGAGGCCCCCTTTTTGGGGTGATATCCATATTGGAAGCCTAGGAGGTCCTACTGGGATTGGCATAAGTGTTACCTCTGGGTTGCCCTCCCTACTCACTTTGAATTCTCTTAGCCCTATGAACTCATTTGTCTTTACCATTTCCCCTTTTCATTTGAAGGCTTTTCCCAGTTGTACTGCCCATTGGCATTTGTTAGTAATCCCTCATTGCCAGGGAGGCTCATCCCCGGGAGGCATGTCCCACGCTGGGAGGAAGGTAATGTATTCATATTCTGAGTTTGGCTTAGAGAGAGGCCACATTTGAACAAGGAGGTTCTCCAAAGGCAACTCTTAGGCACCCCTTAACACTAGGCTATTTCAATTTCAACAGCAATAACTCATAAGGCTAGTCATCAATAACAGGGGCCCATCAATGGATCATCCTCCTTTGCCAGACCCTGTCCATGTACTCAGGAGGATGTTGCTAATCTTCTGGAAAATATGACAGAGATCTCCAGGATGGGAATTCAGTGCTCTCCCATTCAGTGTTTAATACTTCATCCCATGACCATGTCCCATGAGCCTTTGAAAAATTATGTATGACTTTTATGTATGTTTAGGTGGACTTCCTCCCCTGTACCCCCAACCTTGACACGCCCCTCTCCAATGATCCTCTCCTATCCACATTGTGACCCTTCTGTGATCCATAGCCTCTTCAGAGGTGAAGCCATCACAGTAGCCAATTACAATGAATAGGAAAATGAAATAATAATGGTATTTAAATGTAAGAGTTAAAATATAGGTGTAATGGTTTGAGTTTGATTTAATTATGAATTCCAAAAATATAAATTAGATTATGTTTGTAAGCTAATCTGTTCATCTGGGCATGATTAAGTTATGAGTAGGGCGTTAACTGCCACGTCAGTGAGCC